>JAOTAV010037923.1:0-18573 GCA_026546445.1 Cyclargus thomasi
TTAGTGAAATCCGTCCAGTCTTACACGCGTGATGCCGTGACCAAGGAAAATTGGTTTCATTTTTATATATATAGATACAACTAATTCCTCGTCGGTAAAAGCTGGTGGGGAAAAAACCGTTATCAGTTTATACAGCAAAAATCTTTGATTATATTACTAAAGCTTCAGTAAACAAGTTTGGTGATTTATTAAAAAAAATGTTTTAGTTAAAGAAGCCACCGGTGCCGCTGAAGAAAAGCCCCACCCCAGCGTCGACAGTCGCCGGTCTGTTCAGCGGATTGAAAAGCAAAATGCTCTCATCATCTGATAAAACGTGAGTATTATTCGCTGGGTGCAGAATATATGGTGGGGGAACCAAGTTCAATCACATGGTGGCGAAAAAAGGACTCGCGGTGGGTGGCTGTCAAATTGTCACTTGTAGCAGAATTGAGAGCCTCTCCACACTAAGCGAATTCGATACGTGAAGTGAGTGTGCGGGTGACATTGACTGTAGTTTGCCTGAAACTATTGTCTATGGCCGTGTTCGGTAGCGTTTTTTGACGCATGCGCTATGAATTTTTTTGCGCATATGCGCAGACCATAGAGTAAGGGTCTATAAAATTCATAGATAAATTTCACAGCGCACGCGTCAAAAACGCTACCGAACACGGCCAATGACATCCGCTAACTAACTTTACTTCGCACCAAGTCCGCTTAGTGTGGAGCGGCTCTTACGTGTTAAATAAAAATAACATGTGAAATAAAGTCTGCTGTTTTCTGTTTTGCTAAAAAATTGGCAGAAACAGTTACTACAAAATTACTTATTTATATACTTCTTTTCGTACTCGACAGTCGGCCATTTAACATTTCATTATACGCCCGATATGGTCACCATATTAATACATTTTTAACCAACTTCCAAGAACGAGGAGGTTATATGTTAGGCTGTCGATATATTTTTTTTAGTTTATCATAAATGCAGAAGCATGTTTGTTCCTCCCTGTTTGTCTGTTATCTCAAAGCCGATTCTTTTATTTGCTATGGTATGGAGATACTTTGAGTCCCGGGGAAGGATACTTTTTGATGGAATAAATGATCGCCGTATTGCACGACAAAACAATTTTGGCGCAACGGAGTTACACGTGTCAACCAGCTTTTGATTTTTTTAAATGAAAATTATAATATCTATGGACGCTTCACACCACGTCAGTCTGCCCCCGTGCTAATTACCCGAGGAACTTGTGTTTTAAATATGTGTATCATATAATAAAAACCAAAAATATGTGTATTCCGTTATCTGGTACCTGATCAGACAACGGAAATATATGTAATACTTTATACTATACACATATTTTTGGTTTTTATTATATGATACACATATTAATATAAAACACATTCAAGATCCAGTAACTTTTGACCCTCGGCTTAAGGTGGTACCTTATGCGCCTGTCAACTGAGCCATAGATTGCCCCCTAAACATAATAGTGGACTAGGCGACGGACACTCTAAAAAATTAATATTTGGGTCGTTCGTTTCAGAGAGAAGACAACAGTGGTGGTGACAAGTAGCAGCACAGTGTCGGCCGAGGACCGACCCGACGGCAGCGCCGCCAGCCGCGCCAGCGCGTTCGACCACGTGGAGCGGAACACCATACTGAGCGACCCGCGCGCTGGCAGGTTGGGATATTACTAGCTGACCCGGCAAACATTGTTTAACCTCATTAAGGGCATTGTGTAGCAAATTGTTTCCATACAAACTGCGATAACGTTTTCCACCCTCTAGATCCTAGACTTTTTTTTTACTCTAAGTCAGGATCCTGACTTAGAGTAATAATTTTGTTGTAGAGGAAATTCCTCGGAAACTAGCTTTCTTTCATTCAGGATGCAGGTCATAATATTACTTTATTTATCAACTAATTTTGTTCTGACGTAACCAAGTGTTTGCTAATAATTGTCGATGGTTGTTTTTTAATTTGTGTTTTGTATGGCTTCAGAGTGAAGGCGCCCCGGCGACGACCTCCGAGTCAGGTGCTGAGGGACGACACGCCGCAACAGATAGGTCTGAGCAACGGCCACGAAGGTAATTTAAACTAAATGTCTGGGTTAATGAGCTTTATAACTTTCACACCGGTTTCGGTGGCCGGTTCATTGATACCAGGACGATTACATACGTATTAGTAATTTTATAGTGCGCAAGCGTAATACACAAGAGGACTCTCTCTTCCCTTACTCTCATAACCCAGTGAAACGGATGACCGAAACGACTGGCGACAGATCAGGCAGGACCGTCTTTTAACAACCCATCCGACGAGCGGATATTTAACTTGTAAGAAAAACTGGTGATCAGCCTGCATTGTCCTAGCCTTGGAACATACACACAACTTGGAAATAACATGTTTCCAACGCGAAAATCGATCCCACGACCTCCGACACAAAACGCACGCTCTGCGCCATTAAACCCACAATAATCCACAAAGTTGATATACCTTCCAGTTCCAACCGAGAAACCACCAGACAGCGAGGAGATAAAGCCTCGCGCCCGAGAGTGGGAGAAGCACCGTGCGCCGTGGATGGACGAGCTCAAACTGAACCAGGCCAAGAAGACCTCCGACCCGCGACCAAGACCACCCTCGCACGCCGGCAGCACTGACAAGTATATCTTACACTAGCTGTTGCCCGCGACTACATCCGCGTGAAACTTTATATGTTTTTAAACTTTATACGTTTTTACAACAATTTTTGATTACGGTTTGGCTCCTATTGGTCGTAGCGTGATGTTATATAGCCTGTAGCCATGGAGCATCTAACCATTAGAGAAGTAATGTAAGCCATCCGTGTCCGAAACTTATTAGTGTTTTGGCACTGATAATTTAATCGCCAAGCAACTAACGCTCGCACTAAAACAGTACGCACCAATAAGGTGCGTACGTACTCCGATACGTACACCTGTGTGTACGTGAGTACGAACTTCCGATACTTCCGACCAACCAGAGCGTAGTGAATTTCGGCTTATTTTTTTCCGAACAAAACTAATAATATTTCCGCTTTTTTTGGTTCTATGCTCGATGCATGGACTAATCGACACAAAAATAATTTTGAATTCCGGCCAGTAGTGCCTGAGATTAGCGCGTCCAACAATTAAAAAAAACTTCACCTTAATGTTATTAGTATAGATATAGATTTTTCCAGTTTAAGATAATCCTTTGTCCTCATACCAAATTTTAGCAAAAATCTGTTTAGAGGTTTGGGCGTGAAGAGGTAACAAACAGACTTCATATTTATAACATTAGTACGGAATAATGGTAAACATTACACAACATACATTTCTTTCTTTCTTTCCAGAATATTGGAGTGTGGTTTAGAAGAGAAGAAATCTAGTCACTCAATGGAAATGTCAAAAAGCACATCATCTATTAGCAACAGGATATCTGTTATAGAGAACTTGGAGTTGAATTTAGAAGTAAGTTTGACATATGACTACCGCACTTAGAGGCAAATAGTAATTACTTAAATGTGATGTAATTAAATTAATGTTTTGAGATAAACTGTAAAATTCTCAATAAAGTTAAGGTTTAATCATCATCAAATGTCTCTAAATGCGGCCGTAAGACATTATAAATATAATTTAATACTTTATTATTTCTCTCACCCTTAGAAGTATGTATTATTTTAATACCCTTATTCGTTAACTTTTTTGTAATGCTGGCTTAGGGCCTGTTTCACTGCTTACTGTTAAAGTTTCTGTTATGTTATATACAACTTTTTTGACATATTCTCTATACAAAAACTGTAAATTAAAGTTGTATCTGTCAAATAAATGGAGTACCTGTAAGCGGTGAAACAGGCCCTTAATATTGTCCGAGTTATTATGCATTTGCTCAATATTGACCCCTATGTCAAAAAATTTGTCATTTCCATACAAAGCCCGATTGTCGACAAAGTATTGAGTTATCTCTTTGTTGTTGACAATCGCGGTTTGTATAGAAATTTGACAGAGGGTTAATGAACCATACTGATAATTTTGAGCGTATGCTTATTAGAACGCTAAAGCTGTTCCTGACGAAAACAAAAAACTGCTGGGTTGTAATTTTAAAACTGTAACAAAATACATTTTATATCTTTTTAGTCTAAATCGCGACTTTCAAGTGAGTCGAAAAAGGAATCGTTGCCGCCTGAACTACCGACCACAAAACCTCCTACAGTACAATCACCCACCGCTGCAGGTAAACATTTAAAAACAAAACGATCATTTTTGTTTACTGTTCCTACAAGTATAAATTTTAAACTAAAGTCCCATCTAATAATATAAATATGAGTTTGTTTGGATGTTTATCTGTCAATAAAGCCGAAAGTACTGATTTGACAGATTAAACAACTTATATAAGGCAAAACAATGTTTTCATCTGGTAACTAGTGTCCATGTAATAATCGTTTTGTTTGGACAGGTCGCACTATAATGACGATGTTAGACGACGTCAAGAAGCCGCCTGCGCCGGCGGCGCCCGTATCCAAGGAGCCAACGCCGGAAAAATCACCTAACGCCAAGGTCGAGAGAGTTTTTGCCACTTCTGAGAGACTTTCCGAAGTCAACTCTATGAGCAAATTCTCGGCTAGCGTGGTTGAAAAAACGAGCACGGAGAGGTTAGACATAGACAAGCCGACGGAGAAACCCACCGGCTCGGAGAAAACTAGTACGATCGAGAGGCGGGCGCTCAACAAAGTCGATAAGTCTGACTCAGCCGAAGCGATGATTGCTCAACTCAATACCAGGGTACGTATCTTTCAAGAAAGCAAAATACCATTCAAAAAATTGCAAGAAAGCCAGTTGACGGGCCTACGTCATTTGGTTGAATTGTCAATAAATTAGATCTAACAAATCCAAGCAACTTAATCACGCAGCTCGTCTCTGTATCGACGTCCGTGTTAGTACAAAAACCATTTGTAATTAACGTATTTATTATTTTCAGATATTAAATTTAGAGAAGCTAATAGAAGTACAAAATGCAAAGTTTGCTGTTGCCATTGAAGAACTGAACATACGGCTCAAATTAGAAACTTCAAAACGGATGGAGTTGCAGTCTGAAATAGAAAAATTGGCCCACTGTGTCACACAGGTTTGAGTCGAGTGCATTTATATTAAATTATAAGAAATTCAGAATGAGTGAACCTGTAAATTATGAATTAATTTAGGTGCAGAATAATAAGATGTGATTATTTTTAAAAATATTGTTTTCAAAAGCATATTTTTATTATTGTGATAAGATTTGAATATGAAACTTATATGCTAACTATGCTATAAGGATAAGAACCGATAAGAACCTTTCGTGGTATACAAAAATATTTTTATCATTGAATATTTGCATTTCAACAGAATCATTCAAGTATTAACTATTTTGATATTAGAGAGTATGTCAAATTCGTTTTTTACAAAATTGTAAGTCAATGTTAAGTAAAAATGAAGTTAATTCATGCGACTGTTTGTACTTCTTTTGAATGAGCTAAGAGGAGGCATTATTAGAACTCACTCGAAACTAGTAAGACATAGTTTAAAGTTTTCTATTTACTAGCATTTTAGTTGACAATATTTATTGCGTAGTCAATTTAAAAGACACTGTAGTGTACTTAATGAAGGCTTTAATTTGTACAAATGGCCTTGTTGTAACAATATCGAGACGTAATGTTATGATCCTCATAGTGTTAAAGTCTCGTTGAATTGCTCTTAATATGATGCCAGGATAATATGATGCTGGCCTATCAGACCACTGACCTCTATATTATAAATACGCCGGACTGATGATAAGCCTAGTCATGGTAAGGCGATTTGAAATGCGGTATTTTGGCGCTGATAGCAGTGACGAGCGGGAAAGGAACTAATGAATTTTACATAATACACTCTTTTATAGTTTACCTATAAACTTCCACCACTTATTTAAACAAACTATATATAGTTTATAATATAAAAAAATACAAAACAACAAACAAACTTTATCGCGTCAAACTTTTAACTTAACACTTTGTAAACAAAGTAGAATTGAATCGATTACGGCCTTTTGCGAATTACATTCGTCAGATTTATTTCTTTTCCTACTCGTTTCTACACTTAAATCGTCTTGGTAAAGTGTTTTCATTTCAATGGGTCGTCGTCAATCCAGTGTATATAATAGAAGTCAGTGTACCAGACACAGAAAAGCAGCTTCATAAAACAAAAACTAATCGCTTCATATTTTAATTAGATCCCCGCGCTATCGCAATATCAGAAAATGTTATTACGCATCTAAGTACAAGCGCAGTCCGAAGGCTAGCGGTTCTAGTAATGTATAGAATATACGTACTTAGAGAAAGCATCGAAATTGTTTGATAAAGTGAAGTCAATTGTACCTAAACTGCTGATGTTACAAAATTTGTGCCATTTTTTACTGCCCATAACACGTATGCATTACACAATGATTTAGCGGTGATCGTTTTAGTGATTGTCACATTCCATGTAAACTATTATGTACAGTCTGTGTATATAATATTTTCTATATATCCGATTATGTTTACCAAAGCTTTCTTCGACGAACGTAAAAAGTATATGTAATCCAGAGCCATATTTAATTCTTAGTTAATATATTTTTGTAAATGTACAGATATATTGTAGTGATTAATTAACCCCTGAATTGTACCTTTGCAACTAACATATCTTTTTGTTATGAAAATGTACACTGGTATCGAAACAGGAATAAATTGACATGCATTATGGTGATATGGTTGTGTTTTACCATCCAATGTGAAAGCACTTACGAGACGAGATATTTGTAACTTTTAAGATGACATTATATCTATAGTATATTAGCAGTAGATAGAGGATCTTAAGATTTTGTATTATCAGTGCATCATTGTAAAAAGCTAACCAAGCTAGCATATTTTTAGGTAGACTTAAATGAGCTTGACTATAACATTCTTAAACCTAAATATTAATTCGTTGCCTTTTTTTGTACAAAATACAAATCCGACTTGCTTTCTAATGTCCTACAGCACATTGCTAAAACTTGCATAATAATTGTCATTTATAACACTTTTAATATTTACTTAATAAAGTAATAACAACTTATTTTTAAAGACCATGCTCAATAATTTGGAAAATTAATATTGGTACAATATTAAAAATGTATTCACTTTTGACAAGGACTACTTACTATTAAAAAAATGTAATCACAGGTAAATGATGAATGTAAGTTATTTTGACCCATGATGTCAAGTAATGGTGAACGCAAATCTATCAGAACCGAACGAGCTAACGCAGCGACCGAAACTAATTCTATGATATAAAATGTCATGGAACCTCGCACACTTGCCCGCGCTGAATCGTATTCGTTCGCTGTCCAATTCAAAGAGGGCTTGACTTCAATTTCTTCGGTTCTGTGTGTTCACCGTTAATGTTAGTAGTGTCAATTGACTGGCATAAAATAACCTAACCTAGGTCGCGGAACTTAGTGCGCCTTCTGCCTAAGAATCAATCTCTGATATTGTAATTTAACAAATATGTTGTACGAAAAGAGATTTTCATTTTATAACCGACCGACCGAATCTGGTCCGCATCCTATCATGGTTTCTTTCCTGTTATGATGGCAATAGGCGCTGTCAAAACATGCTTCACGCGGAGCAGACGCATGCGGTATAAGCGTTTAAAGGCCTATTTGACTACCCGATCCACCGTGCACGGTATACCAGCACAGCATAGTGTAATATGGAAGAGGGAGTAAATTTCCTGATGATTTGTATGTACGGGACGGCTCACCCGGTGCGCAGGCCTTTTATTCGAATACACGATCCACAGGGCCCTGCGCACCTCGTGGGCGTTCCCGTACATACAAAAACATAGGAAACTTACTCCCTATCCGATATTACACTACGCTGTGTCCAAACTCAGTGAACTGCGGATCGTGTAGTCGAAAAGACGCTATAAAACTTACAAAACGAACACAACAAAAGATCTAACCTAATTTATGTGCACGAAATTAACGAATTTTAGTGTCAAAAACAAATATTTACGTAAACCACTTGGATACACAATTCTCGGGGTACATTAGTGAAAACAAAAGTAATTCGCATTAAAATTGGCGCCTGTATTTACTATACACTATAATTAGCCAATGCTTTAATATATTACATTAACTTGTGTAAACTTTAAGCAGCACAATTTACATTTTTGGTATTTAGTTTATAATAATTATTACAGATAAGTATGTAAAGGAAAGTAATTTGGACATTATTATATTGTGATACATGCCTTTATAATGCGAATTGTGTTGCTTTAGAATTATGCTCTATGGGCACTTCATTAAACTAAGAATAAGATAGGACTAACAATGTAACTGTCATTGAAAAATATGGCTTTGTTAATATGATCCGTAGACAGTTGTAAGTTAGTAAAACCTGTTTTATTGTTATTTTATAATAAATCTGCATAGATATTATAAATATAGTATGAAACGCAACAAATGTTCGTTAACATGCCTAAAAAGAAATTAAAAAGTTGTGAGGTTATTTACAGCCCTGATTTTATTGTGCTTAAATATATACACGCAAATGTAAATAGGTAACTACAAATCATTGTCAGATATATATTTGGTGCATGGCCTAAGGTTTATATAATGAACCAATATTGGTTAAAGTATATAATATGTATACTTTATAGAACAATTTTAGTACTTAATTTATTTTTGCATAGTCTATGCTGTCCAATTAATACATTCCTAAAAGTTCAGTATACCTTCTCTTATAAATGATAAAATAAATTTATATCATGAAACATGTCTTTATTTACCAATTTTTAAAAGAGTTATATGTCCAGGTACTAAGTAGTTAACAAGATACTAAGGATTTAATTATTTATCACTATCATATTGAGAAAAAATTGTACTTACTAATTCCAAACAAACATTTTTGTCTTCATCAATATCACCCCATAGGAATTTACAATACAATTATTCATTTTCTCAAAAGGCACTACAATACTTTTAAACAAAAAAGTAATATTAACATAACTAATAGATACTTAAATTTATTGTGGTACAGAAATTATGCAAGTATTACAATATCGTGCACATAGAGCACATGAAAAAAATAGTTTTGTATTTTACATGTATGGCACAAAAGTAAAAAAAATAATAATTTTACTTCATATAATCATAAGTTAATAATTATCATCATTTCTCCTATACAACATGTTAATTATGTAGGGCAAAAACTGAAAATTGTTTGTTCAGTATGAATATATTAATAAGATCCTTTTATACAACTAAATTACTAAACCTATGAAACCTTATCATGCATTTACATAAATATCCTATAGAAACATTTTTTTAGCTAAAGTAGAATTAAAATCAATTTTCATGCATTGATGTTCACTGGTTCTACACTTAGTGAACTTTCCTAAGTCAGTCAGTAAACTCAATTTGTCCAAATCTTTAAAAAATCAAATAACATTACCAACTTAGCAGCAACAAGCAGCTGTACCTGTATCCCCGTTTTACAGATGTAAATAACTGTGCCAGGTCTGCTTATAATGTGTATGTCTGGGACAATTGAAAAGTAACATGACTTAATCTACCTTGAAAATGTAGTTTTAACTCTTTAGTTGCTCTTTAGTAGGGATGTGCCAATTATTTAAAAATGTATACCTGCAAATTTGTATATTAAGCATTAAAATTCATGGTCCATAGATATGCATTACTGATGTACATTCCCTTACTTAAGTTTTTTGAGATATTTATAATTATTAATATCTTAACTTACTATGATAAATAATTGCACTGCAAAGGTGCCAATTTCTTTATTTAAAAAAATTAAATAATAATCTGAAATTAGTTTGTTTTTTAAATGTACCTAATTAAGTAATCATCAATAGTTTTGAATGACGCTCACAACATGATTGCACCAAAATTCAATAATGTGCAGCAAACCTTATTTTTTTCCATGATTATATGTATCCCTTGCTTTTACTAGGACTTAAAGAAAATTAACATTTCATTCATTTTTGGGCCATTTGACATAATCTCAGGCCAGACAAAATTATGATAATAGTATGATATTTGGATTGAATATATCAATCCATATAATTATTTGTTAGTTTCAGACCAAATCTGTGTGCCCAATAGTTATAATGTTACAAGACATTAAAATAATGAATTTCATCAGATTACCAAAAACATATGCTGATAGAAAATGGCTATAAGAAAACCCAGCTTTGCTCCAAATGTGTTAGTTCTATCTAAGGAGATTCCTTAAGGAAAAAATACTATGGCTTTACAAAAAACCAGCTGAAAATAGAACTTGCACTGTGTTGTGACGAGTAAGATGACTGGAGACCCAGACACCGATTTGGTCAGATAACAAATTATAAGGATGATCTATTTGACCCATATATACTATAGAAGTACAAAAAGTCCCTCTATCTGCTGATTTGGATATCTGTAACACCATTACTCTGTTGCTAATGTCTTTCTAAGTTTAGTAAGGTGTTTAAAATGTAACATGAGTTCATTATAAATAGAGAGACATGAAACAATTACTATTCTAATTAAGGTATCTTTTAAAAACTACTGTCCAATTCATCTAACTGTTTTCCAAGCAATTTCTTCATTTTCTCTGGCACAGGTACACCAGAATGTGCTGGTTTTGGCCGTCTCTTCCATGTTGCCTTTTTAGCACTTTTAGTAGTTGTTCCAGGTATTACAGGTTTATTTTCTTTCGCCTTTGGTGTGAATACCTTGGGAACAGTGTTAGTTCTTACTCGGGTTTCAACTTTTGGTTCAACTGAAAAACATACACACAAACATATAGTTTGAATTTAATTTTATGAACCACTAGTAACATTAATATTACAATAACAAGGCACTTAATGTTAGAAAGTTAAGCAAACCACTAATTGAGACTGGTAGAAAAATGTGTGCAAAGCTGAAAACTAACTGTCGGACGCGACTTACGGACACGGCTTACAGCTGCGATTTATAGATATGTTGAAATGTCATCGCTCTAGAGCTGCTTTAAACCTCAAATGCTCCAAGTAAGCCGATAGACACGTCCGAAACTTACATCTTATAGTTTGCACACGTCAATCTACAATTATTATTTAGATGCCTTAAATCACGGCTGTCAGCCGTAGAAAACCAGCAAAACCTATGTGGCTATGACTAATAACTCTACCTTTTTGAAGCATCTTTTCGGTGCTTTTTTTAATGGGTATCGTTTTTTTAATAGTCGCTGGAGATGCTTTTACTCGTGTGTTTTTTACAATAGAACGTTGTATCTTTGGGGTAGCTTTTGGCGTTTCTCGGGGAGCCATAATGATAACATAAAAATACACTTCACCACGTTTTTTAACTAGTTTAGAAATTACTTTCAAAACACAGAACCGACAGATGCTAATTGCTTAAAATTTCAAAAATATAACTTAGACAAAAATTAAAACCTCCAGTAAATTCGTAAATAACGAAATCATACATAGACAAAAAATATTTTAATATTTTGACAGTTGATTTTTTTTTTATGGCGCCAAGGCTATATAACCATGGCCAGTGTCGAGTAAAGGGCGGGAAATCTGTTTTTTTTGGTCTAAAAATTTTAGGAACGTTAACTTACAATATTTCGACAAGTCTAAAGTCTAGTCGAAGTCAAGATAAATTGTCAGTGCAGTCAAAGCGTTAAGTCAGTCGATTTAGTAAAGTAGTAGACGCTTTACTAATTTGCAATAGAGTTTTGGAGGGATACATAAAATAGCAAGCTCCTTGAAGTTGTATCACTTGCCCACACTTGTGCATGAGAACGAATATTTAATGGTTGATATTCTACCACTATAACGCATTAAAACTCGAAACAACACAATTTTAACGAAAAAATACCAAAACACAACATCACTTTTTCACGTTTCGCCAAAACTTCATTTCAGACTGTTGATGTGAATGTCAAATTTGCTGTCAAAGCACAGACGGGCGACGGCACAGACCGTATGTACCATAGAATCATAAACTAGAGTGGCCTACAGCAATACAGCATGCTCTACATTCCTGCCGGAACTACACGGTACAGAAGTGTAGCCTTTCAAACGTTTGAGCCTGACAACTGCTACCGCCTAAACCGTGCGAGCGCGCGCGATTGAATAAAGCAGTCGAGCGCCCGATGCCGCCATCGATTAAAAGTGTATTTTCTAACACACTACAACTGCTAGGGCAAAATAGAAATAACAAATATAGAGCTTATAATTTAAGGATTCAACATATGTAAAAATTAAATTATAATATTATTGTAAACAGTACGTATAAGTCTTATTATTGTAAACAAATAAATTGTAGTACAAATAAACGTCGAACTTTACGATGTTGGGGAAATGTGAATAAATTGTTTGATAATTACTTGTTTTTACGAAATATGTTTTATAATTAAAAGCTATTTACTGATTAATAAAGTTGATTATATGAGCCTTTTTTATACCAATATTTAATTACTTAAAAGAAAGAGAATACTTTAACAAATTAAAACAAACTATCTACTTCTGCATGGATTTGATATCGCCTGTGATTCCTGTGAAGACAAAATTACGCCAAGATGGCTGACCATCTAAGGCTCGAATTACAGCTTTTTTTAGGAATAGTCTTTTTTGTAAGCAGATATTTGTGATTTTTTCTAAATGAAATACATGTTGTAGGAATACAATATTTATTAATTTTAAAAAAATATTTGTATATATAAATGTAAAACAACAACAAAAAAGTAAATTTTAAATTAACCTGAAATATTAAACTATACAACAATTTGTTACGTTATATGAAAAAAGACACAAGTACGCTAGTAAGATTCCTCATCCACGCCCTCGACCGCGGTAGAGCCGCGGCCTCTTCCTCTTCCTTCAATGCTTTGATTCTGAGACCTAAAATGTAATCGTCACTTAGATTCCGATCTTGGTTACGCGCGATTATAACAGGCAAAAGCTTCATGATTTTTTATGATTTTAATAAATAAATAAATAAAATAGCTCCATCTTCATAATTCATCAAGCTTCGGGCTTTTTAAGATTAAATAAAATAAGCTTTTCCACCAACAACAGATGATCTGCCTGCTCGCTAGCCTCCTAATTTCATAAAATAAAAAAAATACATATTAAATTTTTAAAAGAAATTATAATTATATTTATATGATAAACGAGCAGATAAGTCATCTGATGGAAAGCAACTGCCAGCACCCATGTACGCTTGTAATATAAGAGGAGTTGTCATAGCGTCGGTTTTCTGTAAGGCCGGCCCATTGGTGCCGAAGTTTGCACGGCACACATAATTTTGTTAGAATCCATAAGCACAATAATAATCGTATATTATTATATTAGCCGATTGTATGTATTAACCTACAATCGGTTAAAATGTCATTAATTTTACATTCAAAATAAACTATTATAATAAGTATGCCTTATTATATGTCATGCTTGCAAAAAGCCATGCTAAAAATTTGCAATTTTAACTCAAGCCCCATTACTCGTTTGTAGTTACCCTTATTTTGATCCGTTACGGGTGGGTATGGCCGCCCATGAGGATGAAATATTAAAAACGTGTTAATCCTTAGATTTCTTGGTATATTTCTTCCGTTTAAGTATACTCATATATTATTAAAGATCTAAACACTTGTATACCCAAAAACTCAGTACTTTAATGAATGGCGTTACAATCGTCACATCCATTGCCGCCTTATAGCGGCGCGTTTGCAAGTTATTTTTCTCAATTTTCAATTGCTTGTAATTCATCGAAACATAATTTTTTAAAGTTTTTTGTTTGAAATATTGTTATTATTGATAATAAAGTTTTCAAATACTTTAAAAAATCATTATTAATTTTTTAATCAAATTCCCAATTGTGTAATATGATAGGTAGGGAGGGCTATTAAGGCAGGCTGTATATTCTCGTCGAGACACAGCGAAACCGCCTGAGTGCGAGAGTGTAAATGGTTGCAGTCGCCTCGTCTCGCCTGTCTGCCACTCGCGAGAGTCTGGCCACGAAACTCTCGCCGAGAGCTCTCGGTAAGAGTGTACAGCCTCCATAAACAATAATTTCACCCGATTTACTATATACTGTATCGCCATGTAAAAAAATGAAAACTTGCGTCATGTCATGTCATGATGTCAATGTCAATCAGCTTATTACGGCAACACTGTTATCTACTTCATTTTTTCGCGACCTCCATCTTTAATATTTGATGTGTTGTGTTGTTAATTGTATCGTCGTAAATATATTTTGTACAACTACAAATTTAATTATTTGTAAAGTTTTCAAGTGCTTTTCCAACTGTCAAGTGATTTTTGAATAAAATAGTTTCTATAATCTAATTTTCATATTAGTATCATAAAAAGTGTCACAAATTCATTATCATTTGTTCTACAAAATTTCACTTGTAATTCTCTGCTATTGACCTAAGTGATAATTGGTCAACCTTCAAATGATTTATTTCGATTTTCCTAAAACATTATAGTGCATATCAGAAGGCCCTCGTACTTCGTGATCTTAATACATTTAATTCAAAACTGATGAATTGTGAAAATGGATAGATTGAACCAGATAAAAGGTGAATCGGGTGGTTCTAGAGACTTGACGCTGGATACGTCTTCTCCACCGAGTGAGTCTTTTATGACTGCAAATGAAAGTTCAAGCAAGTATTTTTCTCTGTCAGAAGTAGACTCAACCTTTGATGTCTCACCATCAAAAGATTCCGCAATATCGACCACACCAAATTCAGAACAAACCCTTACAGATTCGGAATTAATCCCAAATTTATCACCTATTCCCAAAAAAGTAGACAGCTTTCAGATCGGGAAACAAATAGAGGCTGCAAATATTTTATCAGGGGGAGTAAATATTTTTGATGACAATGACAATTCTTATGATGGCAATGAGCTGGTAATTGATGACAACGTGCCAGTGGAAGAATCATGTAAAACTGATGAGGAACATCCATTTGAGAAAAGTGTAGATTCTGTGGAAAATAGCACCAATGTCGAAGAAGCTATTCCAAGTATAGACACAGAAGTGGTTCTACAGATTGATGGAAAAAATGTAAATGCTATAGCTATTGGAAATGGGCTGTATTTGTACAGAAAAGGTGTAGAAGAACTGGCCGCCATCCAGATGATTGAAGATAACCAACAGCAACCAAGTTTTAAATTTCTTAAAGTTCGGTAAGTGTTTAAAAAATGCCTGTCAGAAGTGTTTATGAGTACTTTTATTATGTTTTCAAAAAAAGAATTTTTTTTTTGTTTTTACAAAATTATTTGAACTTGAAATTATGATGATAAATTATCTGTTGTATTATATAAAACCTTCAATTTAGCTAGCAAGAAATTTAGTAGCTTGTATTTTAAAAGTGAATACCTGAAGTAAATAATGATAAGACTTTGTTCTAATGGTTCTGATATTGAAGATTTTATGTTAAACTATTGTTTACTCTTTGAATGCAACACATTATAACAGTTTTTTTACCAGGTCCTCCATCTGACTGACAACAATTATAATGCATATAATAAGCATGTTAAAAAGATCTTGTACATAATATGGGTGCAATTAAACCTACCAGCTAAATTGAATATATTTTCTTTGTTAAAAATAAGCAACTTTATAAAACTGACCAGCACCAGCAGTTGCCTTCCGGGCAGCAATAAAATAGAATGTTTTAAAAAAACAAGAGGTTGCTCTGTCATCAAAATTGACCATAAATATTGAAATCCATAATGTAGAGGAGCTATAAATAAACTATAATTGATGCTCAACAGGATCACAGACATTGATTTGGCATAAAGGTCTCTTTACCAGGCCATTAAATTTTATTTAAAAAAATCTGATTTCAACTGTAAACAAAATAATATATTGTGTATGATTATTTTATGTGGAAAAATGTAGTGTGAGTAGAATTTTCGTAATTGAAAATTTGCAAAAAGAAAGCATATTAATTTTAAATTATATTGGTATTCCATGCTCCTCCTCCATATCAACTGTAACTGGGAGAAATTTCATGCTTTCATATGTATGCGTCTTTTGTAAAAAGGGGTATAAAGTTTTCCACTTGCATATTAATATATAGATTGTTGGTTGGCTGGATGGTTTAACTGCATCCAATATAAACTATAACCCACAATTACTAATAGAAATACTTATATGCAGTGTTTATACTCTTCATAAGTATTTTTTCAATGTTCACTGTCCTTTTCTGGCATATTGAAAATATCACATGGCAGAAAAGGAGAGCAAACCTTAAATACACTGTTTTTTTCTCTGAGATATAATCTACGATCAACCCATAGGTTATAAGCAGATGTGATGAAGTGAATTTGGTGGCTCGGGGGCTTCAGTCCATTGACTAGGCCTCTATGTTAAGTAAATTGGCTAGTATCTGTTATCTAGGTCCAGTATGTTATGGAGTTTCGGGCGACTATGGCGGCTTTTTTCAAGGAGACCTTGCCCAAGGTTGTTAGGGTTGGCAGGGTTTTGAAAGCGAAGCTTGTATCTGGTGCAGAATTTTGAGATTTCTTTTTTGATGGTGGGTATTGATAAATTTTCGTCAAGATCATTGTTTCTTATATACCAGTAAGCATTGGTATTTCTTCCTAATATTATATTTTCATATCTTTGTAGTATTTCAATGTTACAGATGGCAGCACTGCCCCAGAGCTGAAGACTAAAAGTCCAGATGGGTTTGAGAATTGTTTTATAAACAAGCAATTTGTTGTATGTGCTTAAGTAGAGTAGTTTGAGTTCTTGTCTGGTTGCAGTGATTCACAAAATTTTTCGAAAGCAGCGTTTTGTTTTTTCGCAATTAGTTTCTTTAAGCCTGAGCAGGCTTTATTCAAGACTCTTTTATCAGATGGATGTCTGTGACTAGTATGCCAAACTCTTCTCAGTCTACACTATTCTATTATGAGTTGTTTGATTACTGGGCTCAGGTATTTATTATGACACATTGTGCAGTCAACATCAGGAGTATTCTTCCACGCCGATTCCTGAATTAGGCAGGTTATATACTTGGTTGCTAGGTAAATGTCATTTGTCGATTTTAAGGGGATATTAAGTTCTATGTTATTCGTGATGTAATCGCGAAATCTTTCCCAGTCCGTTTTATAATTAACTAGACAATTTTCTCTTGAAAGCGTGAAGACACAAGACCTCAACCTTAGAAGAACTGGGATATGATCTGAGGAACTCTCAAAGTACGAAGATATTTCTAAGTAATTTCTTGAGATTCCTTTAGCGACGAAGTAATGTAATAGTTTAGGTAGTCATGATTGATCAGAAGGCCAGTATGTTGGTTCGCCAGAGGATAAAGCAACGAGGTTATTATATGTTAGGCTTTTCATTAGTTCTCGTCCCCAAGTGGAGATTAGCCTCGAACCCCAATGTGTGTTCTTAGCATTCCAGTCGCCATCAGCAATGAAGCGATTACTGAGATTTGAAAAATATAAATTAAATTTGGCTTCGTCTATTTTATTTTGGGGAGGGCAGTAGACTGACGAAATAGCTAGTGGTCCCGATTTGTCATCAACATTAATTGTAGTAGCTTGAATATAAGGAGTTTGGAAAAGTATTTCTTTATGGTGATGGATGGTGTTTTTTATAAATATTGCAGTTCCTCCGTGTGCCGTACCATCAGGATTATGTGTGAAGTAACCTGAGAATCCAGGAATTCTGACATCTCTGATATGAGTATAACATCTAGGTTGTAGTTTTTGATCAGTAATGATAGATCATTGACATTGGGTGAGAGTCCGTTGATGTTCCAAGTTACTAAGTTTAGGGATGTCATTTGGTTAGTCTTTCGACCAGATTGACTATAAGACACATTAGGGTGCTTATCTGCTGAAGGAGGGAGTAAATTTTTTCTGAATGTTTTAGGAGGCTTTCTATTTGATTGAGTTGACTTAAGGGTGCTTCTTGCTGATCTTTGCTTGCGATGTTTGCATATGTTAGAGGTTTGTCTACTTTGGTCCTATTATAAAAGGTCTTAGTTTTAAAAATGCTATCCTTTTGGTTGTTTATAATGTCTGACTCTAAATTATTTGGGGTTTGCTCCTAGTCTTTGGAGCTGGGAGAAATTTATGAAATTTGCGCTGGTGGATTTCTTGATATACTTCGCAGCCTTTATAGTTCGCAAGATGACTTCCAAAGCAGAGTGCGCATTTTACTGGGGTATTGCGGTCTTTCTTTAGGCAATCGCTAGTTTTGTGTTGTAGGGAGCATTTTCTAGGGTCTAGTACAATTATTTTTTGTTTGCCCTTACTGTTTTCATCTTGTGCATTGAGCAATGGTTTTTCGTTTAATTGGGTTTTCAATTTTTACAGATGTATGGTAGATGTACTTAATTTTTTTGGCTTTTCCATTGTTAGGGCCAGGCTTCAGGTTTACAAAGAAGGTAGATGAAGGTTTCTTATCCGGATCCAATCTAGCATTTATTATTTCTCCCGCTACAGAATTACCTGTAGCCTCAATTTCCTTTATATTTTTATCATTAGGAGTGCTGGGATGAAGATTTTTTATCACAATTCTGCAGCATCTCTCTTCCTTGTGAGTAAAAGTATGCCCTATTA
>JAOTAV010037944.1:0-18572 GCA_026546445.1 Cyclargus thomasi
CAAAGCAAAAATTTTGAAAATCGGTTCACAAACGGCGGAGCTATGGTTGAACATACATAAAAAAAAAAAAAAAAAAATATATCCACAGCCGAACATATTAACCTCCTCGTTTTTGGAAGTCGGTTAAAAATGAATATGATATACAAAATACTTATTTCAATTAAAGCATCAGTGTAGTGGTTAATAACCTTACAGGTAAAGATATACTGAGGTTAAAAATAGAATTAGGAATACTGGCTTCGGACTGTTACAAATAGCATCTACAGACTGTTTACAATAATTTTCATATTTTTTATTCTGACCACTCAAAGTATGTATTTATGAAGGCATAATGAGACAACAAAAATATGAGCGTATTTATATAATTATCAACTACTAGCGGTATTACCCATGGATTATAAAATACAAAGAGCCTATGTTTTATTCCAGGATACAAGCAACCTCCATACCGAATTTAATAAAGTTGGTCCAGCCATTTTAGCATTAAAAATTACAAACACACACTTCCAAACTTTACACTTATAGTATAATAAGTATTAAATACTATATGTTGCCGCCAGTGCTAAGCTGCAACGTTTTGCGTGAAGAAAAGAATTTTTGTACTAATTGTTAATTACAGATAGTGATTTTTTGGAAAGTGAAACAATATGTCTAGCCTCAATGATACAGTTTAGCGTATATTTAAAACTAAATAATATCAAGGATAACGGGAAATTTTTGGGGAACAATTAGACAAACAGCAACCTAAACGCGCTCGCGCAATGTTAACGGTCTCGTAGCGATCAGCTGATTGTCATAGGTATATTAAAGTTTATTACACATTTCCGTCTTTAATCTATAAAATGGACAGACTGTAACCAACACCATGAAAGATATTAACTGTCAAATCTAAATGAGAAAGTGTTATATTTTTATTTACATCGGGTCAAAGACTTACTATTTTTGCAACTAAGTAGTTTTGAAATCACCCTATATCATACATTCTAGTTACTACAGTTAAACTTTAAAGTTGATCTAGCCTTTTTGTCTCGGTTGCTCCCGATATAAATAAAACCTAGGATTATTCTGATTACGAGTATTCATTCTGAAATGCAAGAGACCAACAGGCTAAAAATGTCTTATTTTAATCCTGTGTTTATTTTATATTTTCTTCTGTTGGGAATCAGTTTTGCAAAAAGCGGTAAGTGTATTCTTTAAAGATAATATCATATAATATCGTCTTAAATGAAATTGAATATACATAGATGTATGATTTTATAAATTTTAATATTTTAGTAAGTTTGTAATTTTGGTAAGCAACAAGAAACAAAATTTATCAAATGATTTTGTGCATGACAAAAATTTTTACGCTATCGCTATTATTTATTTTTATCGACTCTTACATTAAAATTAACAACTAATTATTAACAAAAACGAAGGTTGAAAAATACGGTTAAAAATTAAAACTAAAATAAAATAGCAAAACCAATAACCAAATCGTACATTGCTATTTCAGAAAATAAGGTATACTGCAAGCGCAACAGTGCGTGTTTGGAGAGTATTTTTCTAGACATAGAAAAGGTACTGATGAGTCCCACGAATGGAATAGTTAGACCATTCTACATAGATTCATTGGACGCCAAACTGCTGACCATGAGCTACAAACTTTATAACACTACAGTCACGGGTATTGAGAGATGCAAAATTAATAATTTACGGTAAGTATTGTTTAAGATTGTTACTATAGGTCATTATTATGTGGGTCTTGGTTTTTGAATCTAAACCATTCTTAAATGTTTTAAATTAAATAAAAAATATTTTGAATCGGACTAAATGTTTGGGAGGAGTAAAACTGAACTCGTTCCAAGCAATTGGACCGATTTTTTTATTGTGTCCCGTGATAAATTTCTTGTGTGCGTGCACGTCACTGACAAATGCACGTACACCAGAAATATATCGTACTTAGTCACATTCAATAAAAACTTTTTTGCCTATCAAAGTGGTTTCTATTGATTTGACGAAGGAAACAGGCATAACTAATGAATACTGAGGGACAGAAACACTTTGCTATTATTGTGGTCCACGGATAACGTCATTGTTTGCTTTTGTCCTAAAATAATTAAACAACCATTTACAGTCACAAAAACATAGAAAAATTTTGAAAGCTATTAATTACTAAACTGAAACTTTCTTTCCTATAATCGCCTTGTTTTTTTGTTGTTCAGGTCCAACGTTAAAACACTCTTCTTAGCATTCGACTATCGTTGTCCGAAAAATCTAAAAGTGGTCGGAGACTACGAGACCAGCGGCAAACTGTTTGATTGGAATATAGCAGGAAAAGGGGATTATAACATTTCACTCGGTAAGCAAAATAAGGTTAATGTAAAAACATTACGTTCAAACTAGAAAATAAATATTAGCAATTTGACTAATACGAAACTAATACGAAAAATTACTGCCAAAAGCTGCGCAGACGCCTACCTTCCAATAAAGGCTCTGATCCACTGAAAGTATGCATTTATATAGAAAAAAGTTACTTATGAAGGCATAATGAGATAATAAAAATTAACATATCGACCGAAAGACTACCTAACTTTTTTCGAATTTATATAACTGTCAACTACTAGCTGTACCCCGCAGTATTACCCATGGCTTATAGAGTACAAGAAAGCCTATAAGTTATTCCAGGTCACCAACCACCTCCATACCAAATTAATTAACTTTAAAACAAACAGTACGTGGGCGCGTATTAATAGTTAACGCTTAGTACTAAAAAGCATGATCAAAAATTTTTAGATTTAAGACGTTGTCATTCATGAAAGTCTCTCTAATAGAACGGCATCTCAAAATTTTTTGATAATTCAATTATTATTATTACCAATTTATTCTTTAATTGGCACAATGTAACGATGATCCATGAATTTATTAACAGATACAATCAGGGAAGCTAAAACAGGTTCAGATCGCAGATCTTACTAAATTGGTCGCATTATATTAGACCTAGCCTTACTTATAGTGGGGGAGCCCATGAGGGGTATATTAGATTTACTCAAGCACGTCAGATTAAGCTAGCGTAGGCTTTCTACATGTCTCAGGCTATCATAGTATAAAAATCCGATCTAAGTTAGTTCGATTCTTTAAAAGTTATTTGGAAGTACCGAAATGTCATCAGATTAATAAAATACGCCAAAGAACACTTTCATATAAAGCACTGATGATTTAAGTAAGCCTGTAATAATATAAGACAACAAAACCTCATACTTTCATAACCAAGCTTCCCAGATATTTCATGTCACATTCAATAGAATGCTGTAGGCCTTGCTGTCTAAAATCGTCCAATAAAATATGTTCATTGTAAACATTTTTTTCAAGTAAATAAGAAATTTCTTTTTTATAACTTTAAAATCGCTCCTTATTATTTTTGTCACGTTTAACCTATAAATCAGATAAAAATAAAATAGAACTCTCGCCTCCCCGGCTATTACATGAAATTGACATAATATTGCGACCAAATGACGTAGATCTCTTTAAATTTTCGACAAGGTTTAAATTCATTAAATCTTTTTTTATCCAATTTATTTCAATGCAGGTGCGTTTATAACAACAGTACAGATGAATTTAGAAGAGAAAAAAAACAAAGATGGCACAAACTACTTCAGAATTCAAACATACAAAACAAATGCGACGGTCACAAGCACGTTTCACGTGAAAATCAACAATCTGTTTGAAGGACAAAAAGGGTTATGTGAGTATACTATTTATTATATTTTATTTCGGTAACATAATATTCTATATTTATTTTAAACAATACGAGTATATATATCACCAGTATGCTCGAGACGATAATTTGTTGAAAAAATTCTTTTATAGTAAAATAATCGTATAACCAACTATTATATTTGATTCTTCGGCATATTTCAATCTTTGAGTCCTACCTCAGGATTAATGATAACTAGACCTGCTCAAAGTTAATTTAATCCATTTTCTTACATTAGGATTTTGAGAGACATTTTAACGTATTGAAATACGCCACCAATGGGACATTTTCTTTCTTTTTTAATTTGATTGACAAGCAGTTTTCGTTGGGCCGCTAGATGGCGTATGGGTAACTATGGTTGATACCAGCATTAATTGCCACTAATTCGGTGGAAAATATGTAAAACTTCATACGTTTAAATGTAGAAAAGAGCTTTTATTTTGTAATAAATAGATTAAAATAGTTATCATAATTATGTTTTAATTCTTACTGATGAAAGCAATAGTTCAATTTATTGTATTTAATATGTCGTTTGCAACAAATGTCACAAATCTTTCATATTTTGGATTTTACAACATTTTATCTACACTTGTCCACGATTGTTAGATAATATACCAATAGCACACACAAAAAAATCTGATGATAAAATTTGGGGAAAAAGAACGAAAATCCAGCATCACTGATGACTCAAAGAAACGTCAAAGTGCCATGGCCGCCAAAAGTCAATTGTCAGTTTGACAATTGTCATATTTGTCAGAGTGTTCTTATACATCAGTACATTGGCCTGAGTTTTATGTTCATATTTGAGCAATAGAAAAAATAATGTAATTTATGGTACTTTGGATTGTATGGATGATATTTTTAGGAACATGATTAACGCTGTCATTGTGAAGTTTCAAATGAGTAGGGAACCAATAGTAGCTAATTTCAGATCAGTGGGGAACCAATAGAAAATCTAGAGTTGTCTATCGTTGCGCCGCCTAGTATAGATTTGCGAACTAAAACTTAGAAAATGTCCCATTGCCAATATAATATTTTATTTAAAGATAATACTGAGTGCCTGTTTCACCGCTTACAGATAATATTCTATCCACAACTCTATTACAGTTCCTTCACACAATGTGAAGGAACTGTCAAAAAGTTGAAGATAGCCTAACCTAAACTTTATCAGTAAGTGGCTAAAAGGGTTCTTAAAATTAAAAGTATAACAAGAAAAATGAAAATAGAGAACATTACCTTTTTGTTTGCAGCTGAATCTTTTCACAAATTCGTGCATGACAACTGGAAACCTGTGGCTGAATTTATACAAGGACCCATCAACGAGGGCTCATGGAAGAGAATTTTGGGCCACGTTAATAGACTGTTGAAGACTGTGCCTATTGTCAACTAATTAAAAACTGAATAAAATTAATTAAAAAGAAAATTGTGTATGTTACTCCACTTTTTCCGTTTGAAGATTAAAGTTTAAAAGCTTATGATGATTTTTAATATACTATTACTCTAGTCGAATACAGCCTTAATAATCTATATCATTGTATATAATCCTCGGTCCTGAACTATGTGCATTTAGGAATCAACGCACAGCCTAAACCACTTCCCTACCTACCGATCGTAGAAACATGAAATTTAGGAGGAGTGTTCTCCGTATGATGAAAGTGACGAATGAGAAGGGATTTTTCAAAATTCGTCAACTACACCCTATTTATTTATTTAACAATTTGTTGTGCACAACAAACATTAAGACCATGTTAATTATTACAATTAACATGGAAAAAAGACAGAAAGGGCTGTTCATTTCTAAAGAAATTAAAAGAATACGTTTTGTTAGGACATTGAATAGTTTTGATAAAATAGTTACTTCAAAATCAATTTACATTAATTGTGAAATTGCTGCTTTGCAAAATTAGTATTTGCAGAAAACACGACAAAATTAATTGCTATTAGCAATTTTACTAAGTTACCTTTTTAGAGGGGCCGATCCAACATTTGCAAAAACATTGTTTAATACATTTCATTGAAGATTTAATTTATAGTTCTTAGAATATTCAAACTAATGTTATAACTGCGAAATTGTGTCTATTTGTCACCACACCACGCGACAATCCACTCCTCTTTACATCCAAATCGCTAATTTTTTTTATCTTATTTGGTAATGATGTACTTTGAATCTTCGGGAAGGACCTAGGATACTTTTTATCCCGGAAACTGTACGGTTTCAACGCAACAAACGAATTTTAGCGAGACGGAGAATTGTGGGAATCATCTAGTATATTATATTTCATCAAAAAAAAAATGCGACAAACAAATCTCTTAAGCATATAATATACTTTTGTCAAAACTGAAGACATAAGTGGAAGAAGCAGAATGATAACTAACAACTTCAATACTCCCGGTTTCTTTCATATACTGTCACTTTCGGACCAGAAAAATGATTTAAAAAAAATATATAAATTCATGCCAACATAAACAAGTTATGTGCAATCGCTTAAATTTTTTAAGACGTAAGTTATCTTTTTCTTACCCAAAAATAAAATCTAATGTGACATAGTCGGTAAGAAATAATACTTAATAAGATAGTTCACCTTCATAAGGGTAACGAAAATGTAAAATAAATAATGTATGATTTGGTTAAACGACACCTAAATATAAAATAAAACTTGTAGCAACCACAAGTTTGTTTATGAGATCACCTTTCTTGTCTGCCAACTACCGGATTTATAAAGATGTATTAATTATAATACATTAAATTAATAATAAACGCCAGAAGTTTATGACGAAAAATATTATATAACCTTCCTACCACAGATATTTGCGGATATTTCCGCAATGACAATATTGTTTGTAATAATAATTCGTTATAAATTAAATCAAAAATACATATTTCAATCTAGATTCTTTTGTGGTGTTCAAAACTCTGGTGACACTTACACCTATCCCTCTAAAATAAAAAACTTTACTATTAAAGGGTAAAACTTTAAGTTCAAATAATGAATGTGAGTCCCAATTAGTTTTTTTCAAATAGCAGTTTTTCAAATGATAATTTTTTTGCGAATTTCTTAATATAATAAAGAAAATTTGTAGTTAACACCCACAAAAGGTAACGTTTAATTGATGCAATTGCAAAAACAAGCGGTAAAAACTTCAAGAACCAGACTAGCAAATAATGCACAAATTTATATGAATGCTAATCAAGATGAAAAAAAAATTTTTTTGTACAATTATAAATAAAAAAATTAAAAAGTAAAACAGGAAATGTGACCTTTTTTGTGAAACTGACTTTTTACTACCATATGTTAGCTTTTTAAATAGAAAATCCTTTATTTACACACAACTTAACAACTAAACTTAAACACAATAAAGTAACTGTACAATTTGGCTTTTGTCACAGCTAAAAGCGGTTTCTTCCAGACAACCAGAACCAGGTTTTTAGTGTATCATTCTATTATAAAATCATAATTGGGTAAAATCGTGGCAGTCAACTGTTATAGTTCAATTTATATTTGTTTGACTCTGGCTATATAAAGTTGTTTTTCTCTATGTTGTACTTTTTTGGCATTCCTTGTTTTTCACGAGTGGTTTTTCATATATCCTACCAATATCGATGCCCGCAACTCCGTTGCACCAAAATTCATTTATCACGCGGGAACCTTACATTTTTCCAGGATAAAAAGCATCCTTGTACTTCCCCGGAACACAAACCAAATTTCAGTAAAATCGGTTTAGCGGTTTGGTCGTGAAGAGGTAACAGACAGACAGAGGCACTTTCGTATTTATAATATTAGTATGGGTATTCTAAGAACTATGAATTAAATCTTCCATGAAATGTATCGAACAATGTTTTTTTCAAATTTTGGGTCAGTTCAGACCACGGAATCGCGTTCTCCTATACTAAACTTTAACCCCCCTTTTTACCCCTTAGGAGACGAATTTCGAAAAGTCCCTTCATGTTAGTCATCTTCGTCATAAGCAGAACGCTCTTCCCAAATTTCATGTTTCTAAGTCGTTTAGACTGTACGTTGATTCCTAAATGCATATAGTTTAGGACAAAGGATCTTATATAATGACTAGTTGATGCCCGCAACTTCGTTGACCAAAAATTTGTATATCACGCGGGAACCTTACATTTTTCCAGGATAAAAAGCATCCTATATGTTGCCCAGACCTAATAGCTATTAAACAGAAAATATTTATTCAAATCCGTCCTTCCTGAGATAAGCGTACAAACAGACAACTTTTTTTGTCGATATAACCGTAATAGAACATATTACGGTTCCATAGCACCCCCACATTGATTATTTTGTAAAAATATTAAATGTACAGACACTCCAATTTTCTGTTATATTATATGTATAGATATAGAAAATAAATGATGTTTAACACTACGATCGTCATACATTTTGGGACCCTCAGATAGTAATCCTTTATTTCAAAAATCGTGACCAATTTGCGTAAACAACTTGGAAACCTCATCTGTGACATTAAACGTTAAGATTAGTGAACAACATTGTAAAAAAATAGTATATTCATTAATGTTGGTCATTAATATAAAATATTATGATATCATATTTAAAGATTTGAAAACAAAAATTAAATCATATTTTGATACAATCGATGCAAACATTAACACCATTTAAAAAAAAAACGATATCTATTTTAGCTTGCAGATCATAATTTTTAATCACATAAGTACATATTTAATTCAAACAATAGTTATGAAAGAAGATGTCATTGATAATGATGATAATGATGATGATACTTTAAATGAATCATAATATCACATCGGGTAAACTAATTCACTATTTTAATATGTTTCTAGTTCACCTTTTAAAAGCTAAAGTTGAAAGGCTGGATTATTAGAGCAGGCTATTAGAAAGAGAGCAAAAAAAGAAATATTAATTGATTATTCATCCCGGAGCTTTGGAGCACCTGAAAATAGTCGAAGAGCCAAGGATGCTTAAATGTATATAGTTTTGTCATATTTTGATTTTCTTATTTTTTATAAAAAATTGAATACTATGTTAAAGTCTTATATTAATTTAGGCCGGTAAGAATATTTTTCAGATAAGCATTGAGTACGCAATATTATTACGTGAATATAGTTGTAATATAATGTCAGCTTATTTTAACATATTTTTTATAAAAAATACTTAAGTTAACCTCGGTTAGGTAATTTAATTGTATTGGTAATCAGCACATTGCCAGGCTTATACTGTACATTATAATTGTAGGATCTTGGTCTATAATGTGACAATTTTACCAAGAAAACCGGTGTATCATCTTAAAGGTTACATCGAAGCCTCTGTGCATTTGCGGCACGAAATATATCTATTGATCAAGAAATATTTGTTCAATTTAGTTATTGGATGCCTGGTGGAAGGTTGTCGTTCAAAATGGTTTCCAAAATGTTTTTCGTTGCCGCATTTCTTTTCATAAATAGCTGCGTTGCTGATCCAGGTATGAATCTAATTACTTTTGATTCTTATGAAAATTAAACCTGTAATGTGAAAGCGTGAAAAAATAAAACTTCTAAATTGATGCTTGTTTTTATGTTTTCAAAGAACTTTATTTTAACTGATAAAGCCTTTTTTGGACTTTAAAAGTGGATAGCAGTAGGAAGTCTTATAAATTTTGAAAACCAAAAAACTACTATAAAAATCATTAAAAATAATATATACATTTTGTGATTACTTTGTGACAGTAACCTCTGCCCTGAGATCTTGGACTACAAAGTATTATGTTGGTCTTCTTCAAACTGTACTATGAGCCTTTGTCTTTGAGGTAAATAGGAAAAAACACAAAAAATTACTTATCATGTCCGTGTGAGCAATATTAGTCAGTATGGCCGCATAAAATTTGCCGTGAGGAATGCTTCGGCACAAACGGGCCGGCTCAACCGGAGTTATACCATGGCTTCACAGAAACTGGTATGAAACGGCGTTATGCTGCTTCGTTCCGTAAATGAGTTTACCGGTAGCCTAACTTTGCTAAACCCTTATATCTATTTCCATTCCCTATTCCTTCATAAAGGCCGGTCACGCAATTGCGACTCTTCGGATGTCGCAAGTGTCCGTGAGCGACGTCAGTTGCTATCCATCTAGGTATTCTATCTGCCCGCTTGCCCCCTGAATATCATTAAAAAATATAGTTTGAATCTTAGTTTATGATATTTTAATAATGTATAAGTAAAAACTTATCATGTAATGATTTTATTACAACGATTTTATTACAACTTATCATATTGTAATGAATATTTATAATTTTTCCGTCTACAAAAAATTATAATTTTCTTTTTTTGTGTAGATTTTTTAGGTTTCGTATGATCATTAAAGTTTAGTAAATTTTTGTTTCAACCTATGCATGCTTCGAATTAATAATATTTACTTACGTCACTATTGAAATTAAAAAATACGTGCAAAGGCCTTTACCCGACATCTTATCCGATTGTAAAACACTTTGAACTACTTTGAACCATTTAACAACTGTTACTATTCAATTAAAAAAACTACTCGATTCATCGTTCTCGATAATCTTTCAGCTCTTTTCCTGGACACAACATGCAAGATCAACGATAATGAGTGCGCTGACAAAATCTTCACCAAGGCCGCCGAGGTCGTCATCGCTGGTGCTGACTCTCTCTACATTGATGCAGTTGACCCTCTTGAGTTCGACATCGTTGAAGGAAACCTGACCATCATCGACTACAAACTCGAGAACAGCACCATCACCGGATTCAAGAATTGTCAGATCGTCCGCGTCAAGTAGCCTAATATTCATTTTTTGTTTCCTCTGGCATGCTTTTTTAATAAAAATGTCTTTTTTTTTCGACAGTAAGAAAATATAAAATTATTACATATTATGATAACGCAATTAAATTATTAAGATTGTCGTTCTTAACTTTATCTGCAATGCTTTTTGTCGTTACAGTACATACGAGTTTATTTGGTTAAGCCTGTACTTAGTTACTAATATAGACCAAAATTATTTATGTTCCCAGGACCAACTGGGCTTCATCTAAGCTGAGCCTTCAGCTCGAGTGCCCCGCTGACGCCAGGATTGTTGGCAAGTTCGACATCAACGGTCGTATTTTCAGCGGTCCTATTTCCGGAGTCGGTGACTACGATTTCACTCTTGGTAGGTTATATTTATATACAGTTTAGTTGATAAGTTCAAAAAAATGTGTTTTTTTAAGTAAAGCGTTAAAACATCATAGTAACTAATCTCGTTTGATCTTAATTAATTACAATCTATTTTTATTTCAGGAACTTTCAAAATCAACCTGGCTGCTAAATTCTCAAAGAAGATCCGTAGCGACCGCAACATTCGTTTGGTCATCAAGAACTTCGTGGCTAAGGCTCAAGTCAAGACCCCCACAAAGGCTGTCTTCACCAACCTCATCAGTAAGTTAACTTTTGATGCCCTAAAGAGTGATATTTTGTTTTGTTCTTTTCATATACATACAATTTAAATAAGAAAATTCTTAATTTGGTGTGGTTTACTAAATTCGTTATTAAGATATTATCGACAACAATAGTCATATTACAAAGGAAACTGTGTACATAGGCTTAGCTGTAGTTGAATTTAGATAGTTAGAAGAATATTTTATCCCATGTTATTCCCTTCCCATCCATCATAATTCTTCTTTACTCTTCTTATCAATAAACTAACAAATGTTACATTTTTAGCCTCTGACCGCTCCAAGTTCACTCCTCTTACCTGGAAGGCCGTCGGTGATGTCCTGCAGGAGCCAATCCTGTTCGCCAGCTTCAAGAAGATCCTTAACAACTTGAACATCTACCTGAGATCAGTGACCTTCGAAACCGAAATCGCTGCTTCCTCAGACTTCATCTCACCATTCTAAGAGACTCGAGACGCCACAATAACTAAATGACTGCAAATAAATATTAAAAATAATGGTTATTTATTTTATCGTTTGCATTGCTATGTAATTATTGTGTTTGATTATTCGTTCTTTAAATTAATAATGCTCTTGAATACAGTACGCGTTGGAACAGTGTAACAAAGTAAAATTAGTTGTTTATTTGTTTAAGCTCAATTTTGTAGGCTTACATTTACAGTACCCGGCAACAAAGATTGCACATCGACCTTTGGATGCGTAGAGCGTTATCTCTGTCGCACGAAATATAAGCAGTCCAGTATTTATTAAGAGCTGTTACAACAATAACGATTTTGTTCTTTAACAATTCATCTTATACTTTGTAAAAACTACACCCATTTTTCTATAAGTGATTGTACCATGCTTTCTTTTCCCAGGGATACCATAGTACAATTTTATTACCTATAAGTTAAACTAGGTAAGTTATTAGCTCTTTATATTTATTTTGAACTGGACGCGGCCGTCTTCAATTTCAAGTGTACAATGAATTTAACGACTGACAAAACGTCACATACGTAGTGTGCGGCAGAAATAGCTCTATGAAGCTGACATTAGCTGATTGTCTTTTCTAAAGGTCGATGTGCAATCTTTATGGCCAGGTACTCTTAAATAATTTTAGCGACGTCTATAATTATAAATGATTTCTTTCGATAATAATTGACGCACTTTTTTATTGTTTTACAACATAAAAACATTATTTATTAAAATTTTCTTTTTTCCTAACAAATACCATAGAGGAATTGGTCAATGCTAATTAGTACCGTTCTTTAGCTACAGTTGTTGTTAAGAATTGTCATATGGACAGACTCACAAACGGACACAATTCAAAGTCTTAGAAATACGTTCCCATTTTTACCCATTGAGTACGCATTTTCAAATAATTTATTCAAACATTTGAGGTGTAAGTTAAGCCTATTGTCCTCTTCTATACTTTTTAATTTCCAACGATTAATACACCGCTTTTTAACCTATTTTCAATTTTATTGGGAGAGCGAAGCGGGCCCTCAATATCCCTCCATCTCACTCCTCGTACATGTTTGTGGTACTCTTTCCGAGAACACAATAAGAGCTTTAGATTTGGCCTTTAGCATAGTTATTTGAGTACATGTGTAGATGTGTTTAATAATAAAATAGCATTAAAGGTTAATACTATAGATAATAATAAAATATCAATGGAAATTATATATTGTATTAGTAACGTCATCGTCACGCTATGAGTTGAAATGTGCAACTATAAAGTTATACTTATCCTAACAGCTGCACATCTCAACCCATAGATGGCGTTAGTAATACAACATATTTTTTCCTATTTATTTAATATTATGTAAAATCATCTTTTGGTCATATTGTAGTCAGAACCGGGTTATATTAAAAAAAATATGTCAAAGTCATAGAATGCTTTGGAAAACCCAATTTCCTTAAAGTTTCATTTTCTCGCAAGATGGGCGAGCGAAGCGAGCCTTCTATATCCTACCTAAGTCCCAGTACATGTTTGCGGTACACTTTAGAGAAAAAAATATAAGAACTTCAAGTTTGGGCTTCAGCATAGTAATTTGTGTAATTTGTCTGGATGTGGACATTAAAAATTTACAACTGCTATATTTACAAGTAAAACTTAAAACCTAATACAATAGAGTGTTACTTAGTTTACACATACACTAACTATCTTACTACACAATAGGTGACGTTGGTGAATTCGTTCAATGAGCATGAAAACACTTCGACCTGGTTTGCGACCGTGTTAGTAAAAAACAAATAACATTATGCGATTCACGCTATTTAAGAGTTAAGACAGGCAACTGTAAAGATAAACTAAGCCAACCATTGAGAACCGTAGAGTACCGTAGAGTGGACGCTGCAAAGACATGGCTTGAGCCACTTCACTGGGGTGTACGCACCGCAGTGCTCTCAGTCGTACTCTAGCTTTCCCCACACTACCGCTTCTTTCGACGATTCAAAAAGTCACGAAAAATACCTTCTTGTGGGTTGGGACACTGCAAGAATAGTTTAAGGAACAGGACGGGTCACCTGATGAAAAGCAACTGCCGTCGCCAATAGACACTGGTAACATTCGAAGAGTCGCAAGTGCGTTGCCGGCCTTTATGAGGAAATAGGGAATGGTAATAGGGATAGGGGGGGATTAGGGAAGTTGGGGCACCGGTAAACTCACTTACTGAACGAAACACGGTACAACGCCGATTCACGCCAGTTTTCTATGAGGCCGTGGTATCACTCCGGTTGGCCCAAATAGGCCCACGGCAAAACTAACTCCTGATTCCGTATATTAAATGATATGTTCGGATGTCATTTGAGATTGCCACCCCTTGAATAATTCAAGGGATGTCAATCTCTGGCAGAATTCAACATGAATTTCTCGCAAATTGTAAATTAATTTCTTTAATGGTACTTGTCATTTGTAAAACTAATATTATTGTTTTATTTTGTGTAATTGCTATTTTCTTATAATGAGGAACCGGAAGTCAAATACAGGTTGTCACAACATTTTTGGTATTTATACAACCTCAGCGTCTTGAATTCGCGAAACAAGAGTTTTAAAAATAATATATAATAATATAATATTTGGACAATTCACACCACGTCAGTCTGGCCCCGAGCTAAGTACCTGAAGGACTTGTGTTACAGGTACCAGACAACGGATAGTTTATTTTAGTATACACATATTTTAAATGTTTGTTGTATGATACACATTTTTTAATACACATCCAAGACCCAGGAACATTGAAAAACTGTGCTACCCGCGTAAAAAGTGGCCTATGTGTTATTCCAAAATAACAGCTGGCTATATGCCAAATTTTATCGCAAGCATGAAGAAGTAACAAACACACACTCACAAAGTTTCGCATTTATAATATCAGTAGGACTTGTAGCATTTCCTTTTAATATTTTTGTCGACCTCACCTTCTGGAAGTAAAATTTCGTAAAACGCTTAAACACTTATTTTATTTATTTTGAATCAGCAGCTCAGAAACAATATTTTAGCTGTCTGACTTAAATGATGAAGTTGCGTAGAAAAATGTATTAACCCCCTTTAACCCCCTTTTCACCCTAATACAGTCCTAGTTACCAAATTTCATGGCTGTAGCTTTAACAGTTTTCAGTTTATATATAGTAATTGCAATAGAGATGTGATACGAAATATTAATTTAATAATAATAATAATAATAATTAATTTTAACGTGTTCGTATAAAAATGTAATAATTAAGAGTTGAATATATGTTTTTAAATGTTGTACGTACATATTCCTATGCAATACATTATTGCATATAATATGTTGGATATTATTCCAAAAAAACAAACTTTCATGTTTATAATATTAATAATAATAATATCTATGGACGTTTCACACCACGTAAGTCTGTCCCCGTGCTAAGTACCCGAAAGACTTGTGTTACAGGTACCAGACAACGGAAATATATTTAATACTTTAATATTATACACATATTTAAGATTTTTTTTATATGATACACATCCAAGACCCAGGAACATTGAAAAACTTGCTCCGTCGGCCGGATTCGAACCCGCGACCCCCGGCTTAAGCTACCAACGCGCTTACCAACTGAGCCACTGAGGTCGACAAAAATATTAAAAGGAAATGCTACAAGTCCTACTGATATTATAAATGCGAAACTTTGTGAGTGTTTGTTACTTCTTCATGCTTGCGATAAAATTTGGCATATAGCCAGCTGTTATTTTGGATTAACACATAGACCACTTTTTACGCGGGTAGCACCGCGGGGAACAGCTAGTGGGATAACAATTACTTTTTTTGGTTTTATGTATCCTTTGAAACATATAAAATAATTTTTATTTCGGGCATCTAAAAGTAAACTACTGTTAAAATTGACGACTTCTGCAGCTCAGTTGGTAAGCGCGTTGGTTGGCGGCGGTAAGTTTTTCAATGTCTGGGTCTTGGATGTATATTAAATATACGTATCATATAATAAAAATCTTAAATATGTGTATAGTATAAAAGCATTAAATATATATCCGTTGTCTGGTACCTGTAACACAAGTCACTCGGGTACTTAACACGGTGCCAGACTGACGTGGTGTGAAGCGTCCATAGATATTATTATTATTATTATTAAAATGAAATTATATTCACAGAATACCTAATAGTGTACTTTATAACAGTATCTTATCTTATGAAAGTGTCATTTTTAGAGTTAGTGTGTATGTTTATTTCTTTTTAAACGCCTGGAGTTATTTTAACAAAAGCTGACATCCTGGATTAACTCAAAGGCCTTTGTCTATCTGTCTATTTGTTTGCCTGTCTGTCTGGCTATTGTGCACGATTGATACCACGATTAATATTCTCAAAGTCCAGGCAAAAGCTAGTTTGTAATACATAGTAATAAGTAAAATGTATTCTGTTAATTATATATAGTTATTTTAAAATGAACAGACGATTTTATTGCTGGCATTAATTTACGATAGGTATAAACAAACTTTAAATAATGTATTTTTCCAACTAAATCAAGAATCCTGTATTTAATTAATTGTTTCTCGTAAAACCTCAGTACAACTTTAAAATGGATTGATAGCAATAATAGATTAATTTTAATGATCATAAGATAAAACAATTAACCGGTTTCCAAGTAGCAAAATTCAGCAAAAAATATTAAAATATAAAAATATTTTTGCACTTAGCGCTGACTATAAATTTATATTTAGAGCTTAGCCTGTATAAAAATTTTGAGATGACGTTTTCATTCATAACAGTCTCTTTATTAGTGTAAACAGCACCTTAATTTTTGACATGCTTTTACACCCGTATTCATAAAAATATTTAAACAATGTTTAACTAATTAAGGTTCGCTGTCCCTTTCTGGAATATTGAAAACGTCGCACGATAGAAAGGGATAGCGAACCCGGATTAGTTAAACATTGCTTATATATTTATGAATACGGGGGTTAGTATTTTATAATAATAAAAGTGTGGCGATACCTACATTAAGCGTAATAACCCTGCTTCGCGCTATTCAAGTTTTCGAAACACGGCGGTATATATACGACAGCTGAAATGTATCACGTGGGCTTCGGCCTGACCGAGTATAACACCTCTCTCGGGTGGAAGATTAACATAGAACAAGAGGTTCCTAAGTTCAGGGTGCCTTTTAGGATGGGCCTCCTCTAATTCTTTCCAGTATGTAAAGGACATACTAGAAAGAATGATACACTCTTGATACTCTCAACCATAATGGCCCCGCTGTCTGTTTTAAATCGTCTTCCCATTTCCTGATTCGACGACCCCTGCTCTTTTTGCCGTATTTTGGTTTCCAGAAGGTGACTTGCTTTATTTCGGGTGGCGCCGCATATACCCAGCCCATCTCCCTTTTTGGATGTGTGTATAAAAACAAATGAACTATTTGCTGCTGCGGAACCCTTAAAGTTTTATAACAAACTTTTTTGTCCTAACTTCTAGTAATGTGTTTTTGTTATCGCGTTTAATATTTCACTTGATTATTGTTGTTTTACCTATGAATTATCCCCTTGACTGTCGAGTGTCGACATCGCTTTAGGAGGGCAATGTCAAATGTCATCTGTCGACCACGCTCCTTTTGGCCACTTTTTGAACCCTAACGATCACGGGCATAAAGCTTTAATATGCGTGGGCCTTTATCAAAGGTTATATGACCGTGTTCGTACCTACTTAGAAGTCTTCCGTTCTTACTAGTGTCCATGGGCGCCTGCACGCTTTCCATCCTGTGGTTTTTTAATAAAATTAGGGGGCAGACGAGCAAGCGGGTGACCTTATGGAAAGCAAATACCGCCATCCCTAGACATTCGCAACATCAGTAGGTTTACACCTGCGTTTCCGGCCTTTAAAGAAAGAATACTTTCTTCTTGAAGATTTGCAGGTCGCAGCGGTCCGGAAATACACACTCTTTATATCTTATCACACACTCTTTATATCTTATCACTTAAACTCCATTTTGATTTAAAGAATAACATAAATTCGCTACATTCCGCACATTACTGAGACGGTCGCCGTACATTTATATTATATAAGCACGGGTGACACACCGTCGCGTTGCTGCACGGTCGCTGTGACATGTCAAAAATGTCATAGTTGCTCATACATTACTAATTTACTACTTTACGTGGCACGGTAACCGTACGGTGACCCTGTGCATCCGCAAGCGCAGGGAAAAATGTACGATATGTATTATATAAAACCACAACAAAATACTTAGTATCCCTAATAATATTATAAATGCGAAAGTTTATTTGTGTGTTTCTTTTATACGCCGAGACCAACCGATTGACTTGATTTTTGGCATTGACTAGCTAATGTTATTTTTCATCCTTTCAACAATTTGAAAGAATTAAAAATAACATAATTTCTTCAAAGGAGGCTTACAAACATATTCCTATTTGCACGAGATTTTTTTTAATCCACACGAGCGAAGCCACAGTTCGTTAGTTAACTTAGTTAAATGAGTTTAGTATACAATTTTGTTAATATACAATTGAAATTCTGATGGATCATGTCGATCACATTAATCGATCAAAATGGATCATACGAAGATTGAGTACAGATGATGTAAAATATGTTAAGTAGTTAAATGCTCATTGACCTTGCTTTAATATTATAATGAGGAAAAAAATTTTTCAATGCCGTCCTTTTTTTTTATAGTTATAAAAACATTTTCAACTTAAAATATTCTTAGTATACTGACTGTCGTTAGATGATAGACGCAAAAATGTTGCGCATATTCGTATGTCTCCTTGTGTATCTTGTGTCAATTATATCAGATGTGCATTCATGTAAGTATAAATTTTTTTGTAATTAAAAATTGAACAATCATAAAGTTATTCATTATGAGCATACGACACACATTTGACGACCTCTGTGGCGCAGTGGTTGAGCTTTGGTAGCTCACGCCGGGGGTCGCGAGTTCGAATCCCGCCGACGG
>JAOTAV010037955.1:0-18572 GCA_026546445.1 Cyclargus thomasi
GGGAGGATATTAAGAAACTGAATCAATTTAATATTATAGTACATTTATTAATTCTATCAGTCAGTACCAACAATCAGTATAGCTACTGACAGAACTGGTGATAGTTAAAATTATATTTCTTCACTTATTCGATATAATTACAAGGTACGTAGATTAATATATTTTTGAATGAAGCGACATATATAATAATGATCGAACTTCACTTCAGAAATTCGTTTTATCATTTATAATAATTTTCATGTTGCTTATACTGATGGAATTATTATCACGCTGTTAATAAAATAATACAATACAAGATAAAGTCTGTGCTGTGCTTTTCTCGAACTAGTTCCGGGAAAAGCAAAATCCGGGATAATAACTACGTTTTATTCGCGGAACCACAAGTATTCGCATTCCGCATACCACATTTAATGAAAATTCAGCTGTTTTTTATACACAAAATACCTCAGCAAACGAGCAAAAAACCTATTGGAAAGCAACTACCGTCGCCTATAGACACTCGCAACATCAGAATACCTCAGCAAACGAGCAAAAAACCTATTGGAAAGCAACTACCTAATAAGTTACAGGTGCGTTGCCGGCCTTTTTAATGAAGGAATAGGGAAAGGGAATTTGATCCTCCAGCTAACTCTCTCACTGGACGAAACGCTTTTAAAAGGGAATACTCTTCGTGGGGGTCCGGGAACACAGCTAGTGATACACAACTGTTGACACAGCTGGTGGTTTATTACAGAATTTTACTGTGCGAGGCAAAAGGTTACGTGAAAAGCGCACGGTGCAAGACTGTCACTCATCAAGATGAGTGGTAAATTATTCGCGTAGGAATGTTGAACCCTATGAAGTCACAAACACACAGCAAGCCCGGACCGACCGGAGTGATATCACGGCCTCACAGAAAACTGGCGTGTAACGGCGTTGTGCTGTGTTTCGTTCAGTGAGTCAGTTTACCGATGGCTTAATTTCCCCAATCCCTATCCCTATTCCCTCATAAAGGCCGGCAATGCACTTGCGACTCTTAGGATGTCACGAGTGACCATGGGCGACGGGCGGGCAGGCGGCAGTTTCTTTCCATCAGGTAATCCGTCTGCTCGTTTGGCCCTTAAATATCATAAAAAATACGATGCGAATCAACGGATGGGATTCAGATATTTATAACCCAGGTGGATTTTTACGTAATTAAAGGCGCCAAGTAGCGTTTTTGTGACTCTGGCACCAAATTGCCTTTTTGTGACTTGACCACAAGCATTTGACCCCCCTGGCGTCAAAACTGGATCCGCTCTAATAGGCACACATTAACACTTATAAAATTAATATGTACTAAATTTATTTACTGCCCCATATTTCTCCGGGATTAACTGTATCGCCTTCCTAGCGGACTTCTTTGTTTATTTATTATTTTGACTAAAACGCATTATATTGAGACAGAGACATCTTTTATTGAATGGAAACTTTAAAAGTTTTTGCGATTGGCAACATCTAAACGTTCTTTTGTCGGGTATCACAACAGTACTTTATTCCAGAGTAAATGTGAAAAGTTAAAGCAATTTTTAGCGTCGCCATGATACAAAGGGAGCAAAACCCGGGACAATCTATTACCCCTCATCCGGTGTCTACTCTCAAGTCCCAAGTGTGACTAGTTGACTGGAGTGCTTAGATAAAAATGATAAGAACACGGGTGATGCTTCGTTGTGTACGGAGATTTCTGTGAACATTTTTTCCAGTTAACAAGCATGTTTTTATTGAAATTGTATACTGGTACTTGCGGCTTCGTTGAGAAATGTTTCCACACAAACTTTCTTCCTGTATTTCTTTTCCTTTGTCGAAATAATTTATTTTAATCCTTTCTTAGCAAATGTCTTTGTTAACAAAAATACATATTCTGTAAAACTTTCGACTTTTTAGCTATTACTGGTCTTGAGAGACACAGCCTAGAGCCTAGAGACTGTCTATCAGACAGGGGACGGGCGGATCTTAGAAACGGGACCCCATTTTTACCCTTTGCGTACGGAACGGGGGTCACGATTTTACCTTTTGCGTACGGAACGGGGGTCACGTTTTTTCCCTTTGCGTACGAAACGGAGGTTACGTTTTTACCCTTTGGGTACAGAACCCTAAATTTATTGCGTTTACTTTTTGATTACAGAAACTATCAAGTTAATTATGATAAGCCCAATATTCAATTTTCAATTAATCTGGCCTCGCCCGCTTGAGGCCAGCCTCTATTACCCGCTCTGACGTCAATGAAAATCATGTTTCGGAGGTATTATTTAGCTTTATGACCTAACCAAACCCAAACTGAGGCAAATTTACATATTTATTACGCGTTTAATAGATTTCAAACATTTTCGTTTCGGTTCAAACAGTTCCTCCTTCTTTTTCGGCCTCCAAAAACGAGGTTATATGCTCGGGTGTGGATAATATATATTTTTTGCACTTTTTTGGTAAAGTATTTGTGAGTAAAGTTATTGTTTACATAAATTTTGCTATATTTAAGTTCATTTATTAGCATTTAATTGCGGCTTCGCATGCGTAAAATTAAAAAATCCCATAAAAGCATGAACATTGTTATAAACATCATTTGGGAACATGATGCATTTTCAGAAACAAAACTTTACTCTCCACCCTTTCTAATCAACTTTCACTGAGTATGCCAATTTTTAAAATCTTGGTATAAGCTTTTATAAAGATAAGCGCACAAACCTAGGAATATTACAAATCAAAATCAAGTAAACGGTTCTTATTTTGTTTCGTATTATGCGAGTGACATCTTTGGTATAAATTTTTTCTCGAAGCGAAAAGAATATTATGCAGAGCAAAAATAATATACGGAATGATTGACTTGTCCTTTCCGGACGATAAAGCCTTTTGACGTATATTTTGTCGCGAAATTACAGTACGTTTTATGAAAACACGCGTGATCGCCCGGGAACACGGAACACGTGCGATTCCCCCCCCCCCCCCTCCGTCTGCCGAGCCAGGACGAAAACATCTGACGCTATGATGTTTAAATGAGAAACGGCGCTTAATATAGTCTGTTCGAAATAACTTGGCACGGAATCTCATATTTTTTTTAAATATCTTATATAAAGTTTTGTGTTATGGAGTGGTTACCGATTAGAAAAGGTGGAGCAAAGAACTAGACTGTAGATAAAATGTGGCAAAATATAGCAAAAGATGATGAGGCAATTGATTATCAGTTAGAAACCAACGGCTATGTGTCAACTGAACTCCTCGCAAACGGATGGGCCGATTTTGGTAAAATTTTTGTTGTTTTCTAGGGGACTCGAGAATGTTTTGAATTCACAAAACCAAGACCGACCGAACGGTTCCGCTAGTCTATATCTATACATATAAATAAAATTGAAGTGTTTCTTTGTAACATTAAAATAAACATTTCTTACAACTCGCATATGCATAAAGACATAGAACATAAACTGAAATAACTTTTTTTTAATTTTTGTCTCTCTGTTTGTGTTTACCCATCTATGTAACGACTGGACCGATTTTGACAGACCTTCCACCGATGTAGTTAATTTAGTAAGGAGTACCTTAGGCTATTTTTAACCGAAAATTAATTTTATTATAATAGATGCTTATAAGGTATATTCATTTTGACACCTTGTTCATAAAAGTGGTGATCTGATGATGCAATCCATGAGAAATAGACAAGACTCAATGAAGTTTCTATAAAAAGTTATTGTGAATATGATTTTTCTGAAAAATTTCAAGCATAATTTACCAAAAATATAGGAATTTCCACCATGAAATGTCCTTGGCTCAAAGGTGCTGCACAGAACTCTCGAATCCCCATTATCACATCGATATATCGATACAAATAAGTAAAACTGGAGTGTCTGTTCGTAACATTAAACAACACACACTGCATGCTATTTTGAATTTCACACGAGCGAAGCCGCGGGCAAAAGCTAGTATTTCACAAAATTTTTAACTCGGCTAATCAACTCAATCTATTACCTATATAAAAATCGGTTTTTTTTCTTCATGACGCTATAACCCCAGAAAGCACCAATCGATTTACACGGTTTTGCATTCGTTGGAAAGGTCTCATGCTCGGTGAGTTTTATGACAAAGAATATTCTGGAAGAATAGCAGGAAAATAGGGAAAATCATTTTTCACATGCAGCGCCATATTTAATTCATAGCATGCACTACAACAGCGCTTGACAGCTAATCATTGTACTCTGCTCAGTTAATTTCGCATAATATTAGAATTTAAAATTTTCATAGCAGGTTCCGATGTGAAATCATATTTGTTTCTAAGCGAACGGAGTCGCGGGCAACAACATCTTATAATTTCGGCATCACGATACTTTTTAAAGTGCTCAAGCCTTACATCAAAGTTTACGATTTCATGAAGCAAAAGTTCCATCGTCGTAATAGATTAAAACCTTGCAGTCACCAGCGAAGTCTTTCATAATATTTTAACCCTACATTTTTAAAATATGAGAGATGAAATGTATGAAGATATCGTAAACTTTATCCCTCTGATAAGCTCGTGTAAACTCTCTCTGAAGCTTTTATTTAAAAGACGATGATGCAGCCTCACAAAATTTCACTCGCCCGTCTTTTTAACCGACTGTTGGGTTCAGTCTGTGCATTTTATAGATGTAAAACGGCAATTTAGGCACAAACTTTAATATAACAACGCCAATCATCTGACCGCTACGGGACCGTTACAATTGCGCTTTTAAGGAAATATGCGTCAACGGCAAGTTTCAGAAATCTCCCCCCGCTAACGGAAAATAATTAATATGCAATCAATGAACACAAGAAATAAGAAATAATACTTGTCTACAATTGTATAAAAGAATTGTTCATCTTAACCGATTAGTTTCGTATTTATTTCAGTTTTTTACAAAAAATCGATGTACACGTTTTTTTCTGAATAACTATAAGCTTAAGGAAAAAGTCCTCGCTAGTAATGAAATAATGAAAATCATTCTATAACATATATATTTTTGGCTAATGTGTTTAACGTTTTAACATAGTATAAGCGGTTAAACTTACCCGGCTGGACCATGTATAAGCCTTAAGGTCGCCGATTAGCTAATTGTTCCCTAAAAATTGATTATTGTTGATATTTGTAAATTTTGAATATACGCTAAATTCTATCACTGAGCCTAGACGTATTGTTGCAATCTCCTAAAAATAACCATTTTTGCAGGGCCAGCATAGCGTCAGTAGACATACGAAAGTATAGACAAACTGACAGATGGTTGGGATAAACTGACAGATTTCCTTGGTGCATCCGTCACTTTAACGTCATTTTGTCTATCTTGCCGTAAAAAAAACACTTTCTCGGTCGCTATGCTAGCCTGCAGTAGTTAAAAATCAGTACACAAAATTAGTCTCTTTACGCAAAACGTCACTGCTAATCACTAGCGGCAACACCGACTTTCAAGTCTAGGGGAACAATTTCTTTTTTTTGGTCGGTTTAATCCTCTTCCTATTTTTTTTACTTCTCAAAACTATCGACCCTGGTCTCATAATTGAAAATATTGTTTTATTCTCATACTCGTTTTTAGCTTTAATCGCATATTACTTATTTTTTATGATATTTAGGGGGCAAGCGAGCAGACGAGTTACCTGATGAAAAGCAACTGCCGTCGTCCATAGACACTCGTGACATCCAAAGAGTCGCAAGTGCGTTGCCGGCCTTTTCCAGAAAACCAAAAAGAAACCAATTTTCGTTTCCTTGCATAAAATTTTAACCACGTAGTTTTATTCTTTATCGAGCCTATTTTATTAGTTTACTTTATTGTATGGAGCCGCTATGGGATCAATATTTTGCTAAATTGACTTGTAATAAAATAACTTTTCACCTAAAATCAAAATTTACTCCCTCATTCATAAAAATATTTAAACAATGTTTAACTAATCAAGGTTCGCTGTCCCTTTCTGTCGTGTGACGTTTTCAATATTCCAGAAAGGGACTGCGAATCTCGATTAGTTAAACACTGTTTAAATAAAATTAATAAGGGGGTTACTGTCGAACAAAAAAAAAAAAAGAAATCAAAAAGTTCGTTACGGATTTAAAGAATGTCCCGTTGTTTATGGGCAGCGGCCAGCGAGTGTGTAAAAGTTCGTTTCGGTATACGTGCTAGTTTTCACAATGCTCACTTTTTGGTGACTTTTTCGCAGATTTCGCGTTTCCTCTTATTTTTTACTGTTTGCCGGCGTTGTGCAAAATCATATTTTCGCCTTTTCACATGCATACGGTCGTCGCGCGCCGTGCCGTGTAAAGTAGCAATGTACGAGCAACTATGAGCGTTCGAAGCTCGTGCGAAGACCGTGGCGTGGCGTCCGTATCTCCCATAATTTAGTTACGTACTTTAACCACATCGACCGTCTCATTAATATATCTTGATAATCATGTTCGACAGTATTGAAACTTGACTTTCATGCACTTACTCCATTTTATTAAATAATTTAAACCCCAACACCTGAGGACGGTATTATAGAAACCGGTCGTGTAAATCATTCATAAAAAATAATTGTAAAAAAATTGGTGATTATTTAATAAACGGAAATGAGTGCATGAAAGTAAAGTTTTATTACTATGTAAGAACTATTACACTTTATATAAGTACTCTCTGTCACCCGCTTGACCTCATATCTAATAAATATAATATTATTATTTTTAACAAAATATTAAAACCGACTTCCAAAGGAAAAAACAAAAATAATAAAAAAGAAACTAAAAAGTATTAAATAAAATTTATTCAATAATAGTGTCTGTTACAGAATACGGTGAGGCATCAGCCTATTTCCGTATACAATCTTCATAATTTTGAAGTCGGTACCAGTCAAACATTTAAATTTAGACAAATCATGACATACAGCCAAACATAGAATCTCCTTTTTTTCGGAAGTCGGTTAAAAATAGTAAAATTGGTGTGTGCAGACACACCCTAAGCCCCCCAGTGTACAGATACTGGGGGGCTTTGGAACAGGAATAGAATATAAATCTACAAAAAAAGTTGTTTGTTTATCTGTTTGTCTTTTTTTACGCGCTAATCTTAGAAACTACTGATCCGTTCAGTACGAAATAAATCTTTTTTAATTTAGTTATTTAATACGTTCCTGAGTACGAAATAAATCTTTTTTAATTTAATAGCAATTAAGTCTACATAGGATACTTTTTATCCAAGGAAAGTATATGGTTGCCGTGATATACAAAGTTACAGGCCTCAACTAGTCCGTGAATAAACGATCTTGATTCTCATGAATACGAGCGCAACACGACCCAGCGACCGTGTGCACGTGAAAAGGGGCAAAATGGAAAAGTTTGGAATGCTTCGGTCGGAATTAAGGTGTCAATAAAATGGGTCGCTATGAGTATCGAGGAGCAATAAATTCGTTTTCAGCTACGTAGAACTAAGAGCTAAGATTATTTCGCACCATTTACTCCTTTCTTCCGCCGTCTTCATAATGCCGGCTCTATAAAAAGGATTTTTCCCCGGGAAGATTGGAATTTTTGACCTCAGTCTAATAGAATTCGGGGAACTTCGCTGTGAAACTCGCGATCGCTTCTTTTTGGGGGTTTAATTAATTTTCAAACATTGTAATTTATATTCTTTTAATTTGCCATTAAACTTGTTGAAGGGAATTTTACATGGAACGGGAATTTTCTCCCGACAAACCGCCAACAGAAATCGTTCAAGTTCGTCTAAGTATTTTTCCTACAGAAGGAAGCTTTGGAATGAAAAAATATATAAACATTTTTCCTTCTCTATTTCATTTGAATATATCTGTAGCAATTGTAATATATTCATTTGGAGGCCAAATTTAAAGTGTCGAGTTTCAAATTTCCAAAATGTCTCCGTTTTCACTCTCATTCTAAAGTTTCGTCTTTAATTACTCAAAGAATTGTTACTTTTGTTTTGTGTATATTATTATTTGAGTAGAATTTGAATATATCATAGCTACAAAGGATTTCTTGCCTTTGAAATGTGTAAATTTATTTAGATGATGTGACAAAATTTTAGCCACTTGATTTCGTTTAGCTTCTTCACAATGACAAAAGTTTCTCCAGTTTGGTAAAATGTCCATGGGTGCTCAATAAATTATTTATCTGTTATATATAAAAATAAGTCAGATTTTCATTTCTGACATTATAACTGCAGAAGGTACTAAACGATTTCCCCGGTTTTGCATTCGTTGGAAAGGTCTCAGGCTCAAAGAAAGTAGTTTAATTACACTATTTATAACTCAAAAATGGCACTATTTAAAACTAAAAGATCCGGGGTTGGCTTACATAATTCATAATGTAAGACAATTACAACTTGAATTAAACTGACACGTTTCTAGAATAAACTAAAATTCCAAATAAACACGTATACTCAAACAATTTACGTCTGTAATACGAACAAAGGTTCATGATGTTGGAGCTTAATTAAAGCGCCAATATGTCAGTGTAAATTTACGATATTCCGTATCAAAATATTGAGTGAAGAATAAAAAATGTTGATGAAATCCATAAATTACCGAATTGGTTCTTTGTTAGCATTTCCGCTCCAATCAAGCCACGACACATATCATACTGACGGGAAATTGGTCGGCCCTCGCACTATTTTTACCTTGGCCGTCTAAAAATACAGCGCCGACTTGTAAAGCGAATCGAAAATGAAGTATGCTTTGAAGTCCTAATTGTGAAATGCGTTGAGTAATACTTTACATGATTCTCTTTATGGGCTAATTTACATACGGCTCAGAAAGTAGGTGAGTTTTGTTGGAGATGTAAACGGAAATTGATGTAGATAATTGCGCTTTTGAGATGACCGACTTATCGACCATCTCGATATGGGGTAATAAGACAACCAACTCGCATTGTCCTGACCACGTTTTTTTTTAATATTAAATGCATCTTGAAACTAAGAGGCTGTTTCACCGCTTACAGGTAGTCTATTTGTTTGACAGATACAACTTTATTTGATGCATTTTGTATGGAGAATCTGTCAAAAAAGTTGTGGATAGCCTAACAGAAACTTTTACAGTAAGCGATGAAACAGGCCCTTAAACATATAAATTAAGACCCGTAATTATTTAAATCAACGCTTAATACAATCATGACAAACTTAATAAGATCATGATCTAAAAATATTGATTGTTTCCATTGATAAAAGTAAGAGTTTTCCATTGATAAAAGTAAGTAAAAGTTTTTATGAATGAAAATATCATCTCAAAATTTTTAATATGCTAAAGTACGCTGACTAGGTATTAATACGGGCCCAGAACTCACAAATGTCGAAAGCAGTAATCGAAGCCAGAAATTATCAATATTTAGGTCCAAGCTCTAAGCCATTAAGCCTCGGAGGTGTTTTAATATTTGCGACCTTGTAGGGAGGGGGAAGGGTCTACGAATTGTGACGCGTTATATTACACAGGACAAGGGGGGATTTGTCTAAAGTTTTGTGACGTCATAAATATGAGTAAAATCACTTCAAATACATTTGGTCTCGAAATTTGAAACATTTGGGTGGTTTCAATTATTAGATGTGAAATTCCAAATTAGTGATGTCACACTAGAAAAGGTTAGAAAGGTTAGGTTTCTATCCTTTTCTAAGAGGGGTCTAAAATCATAAAATTTGTGTAACGTACTTCATAGACGGTTCCTTATGAGTAACATCATGATGTATGTGACATACGGCGCGGAATTTAATTACATATGTTTTGCAACACAAAGTCCGCACATAAAAGCGTCCATAAAGACCGTCGTAATTCCAAGTGGTACGAACGTGACACAAATTTGATTTCGTCGTCACAGGCCGTGTGTCCCGAATTTTTCAATAAGATTATCCTTTGGTACATCAAACGGCTAATCGACTGCATATTGTAAAATGCCTTTGCTTTTTTTAACAAATCTAACTGAGCTTAATTATGTTTCAGGTTGTTTACGCGACAAATATATTTAAGTGATACATTCATTTGGTCCCAGTTTTTTTATTGTTAAAATATAGGGTTGTCTATGGGCTTTTTGCCTATATTCTTTGTTTTTTATTTTTTTATTTGGTTTTTGTACCAAGGTTATAAAACAATTAACAAGAGTTATATGACATTATTTTTATTGTCAGTCCATCACGCTTTCGGACTTTAATGTATATGCTCAAAAGATCGAAAAAAATCCACAGCCGAACATATAACCTCCTCGTTTTTGGAAGTCGTTTAAAAACAGCGTTTCAAGTGCAAGTCAAATCTCTACTTCGATACGGAGTAATATTTTGTGGCAGTTCTACTGATAAAGACCAAATTTTTGAAGCTCAAAAGAAATGTATAAGGTGTAATTATACTACATATTAATGTAGTATAAGAATGACCGAGAGTTGTAAGACACATTTTAAGGAACTTAAACTACTAACGTTTCCTTGCTTATTTATTTTAGAAAGTATATTATTCATAAAATGCAATTTATATGAATTTCAATTCCTTAAAAGTAAGCGAAATAGCCACGAGTTATGTCACCCCAGTAGCAAAACTACGTTGCTTAATAAGAGCTACCTAAGTATAGCAATCTATATATAAATAAGCTACCAAATAACGTTCTAAAAATAAATGTTCAGCGACAATTTAAAAACAAATTCTAGACAATTTTGTTAAATAAAGCTAAACGATGTCAGAGAATTCTTTACTGACGATATAATTACTGTGGATTAGTATTGTCTAATTTTGAATAGAATTAATTTATTACTATTGTTTGACATATTTAATGTATAGTCTATTAATTTAAAATGGCATAATATTAATACTTAACTAGCCAGAAACTTTGTAATTGAAGAATATATTGATGTTGCTATTTTGTACCCTTTTGCATGCCGAAAGAGGCCTATGTGATGAAACTAAAATTAGAACATAAGACCTGTATTGTGACTCACATATAAGCAAAATAAATAATTTAAATTTGAATTATTTATTAGTATATATAATATATTATATTATTTACATTATTATTATATTAAATATATATTATTCTATCTTACTGTTATGTCCCCTGTTCAAAATCAGCGAATGCAGACGATGACACGTGGGTAAGATTGTGTACAGGCCATACTCGCCTTTGTCCGCCTATATTCGTCTATATTCGCCTTTGATCGGTGAGTGGACAAAGCACTTCAGCCGATTATGTCGATGCTTGCACAAGATTGTGCTGAATAACGAACATCGACAATTATGTAGCCTGCCTTACAAATATAATATGTAACCTTTTAAAATGTTTATTTCATGAGAATAATACTCTATTTCGATCAATACATAATTTTGAATTTTTGTGTTATTTCTTAAAAATAAAACTGAAAACAAGCTCAAGTGCCTATACAAAAACGTCCGCGACTGACGACAAGCATGGCTGACATCCCATACAAAACGTCCGCGACATCTTAAAAGGCATTATAGTTTGCACACTATAATGCACAATTATTCGCGGCTGTCACTCGCGTCCGTAAGTCGCGATCAGTATGTTTTCCGCTCAAAGTCCTCTTATACCGTAATGTTTCAAAATATAAATGTGGTGTGTTTTAAAAAAACATTATATTCCTTACAGTCAGTTCTAATCTTTGTCCTAAATAAACAGCGAAGTGCCACAAATAACTCTCATTAGACCTTTATAAGCTTCTAATTTCGATAGCGTTTGTTTTCAGCTTAAAGGACAGAAACCGTCCACATATTATGTCTATGAAACACATATCAACCCTGAAAGCATTATAGGCCAAAGCTATGAGTCTAGGTTTGGGTATTTCAAGCACACATTAATATCATCATCCAGGCCGAAACCTATGTGTATATATTTGGCTCGAGGCTTCTCTTGCGTTTAGGATTGGTATTCGTACACAAACGTCCATCCCCTTTGACCCCCGTCCCCCCTTGAAAATCCTTTTTAACGGATCCGTCCGGTATGAGATGTACGTTGACAGATCACTATAATATCAGTCAACTTGAGCCATCTATATTTAAATGTAGAACAAACGACAAGTTTTCGAAATCCAACTTCTAAAATTTATAATAGTCCTACTCTTAGGACACTGGCTCACAGACATATAGCCGGGGAGGTGAGAGTGCTATTTTTGTAGTAGCTTGAGCGTCGTCGGAAACCTAGTACGTTTTGTAGATTACATAAAACTTCGAAAAAATAATAATAATAACATTTTTTTAATTTAGCAGCGGGATAAAACGCTACAACAATTTTTAGGTTATAAAAAATAAATTTCTTTGTTTTTAGACAGCAAATTATTAAAGCATTTAGATAATTGTGATATATAAAATATCTGGAAAGCTTCGTAATGGAAATATGAGGCTTTCTTGTTGTATGTTATTACAGACTTAAATTATATTTAATCATCAGTGTTTCATATGTAATATTGGCGTATTTTAAACATTCTCTATCTGACGGTTTCGACGACATTTGGCTATTTAAAAATAACTTTTTAAGATAGATACCATGAAAACCAGAGACATGTAGAAACTTACACTAGCTTAATATCATGCGCTCGAGTAAATAGAAAATTGCCCTCTTGGGCTCCCCAACTAACAGTATCCAGTACGTGTGAGTCACTACAAAACAATATAAATTGATGAAGATAATAATTCAAATAATTCTAAAATGATACAGTATAAATGCTAAAGAAAAGAACTGAAAATTGCTAATTCTTTTCTTTTTTTTTTTTTAATTTTTATAATTGTTAAAAATAGGGTTGTCTATGGGCTTTTCGCCCATATCCTTTGTTATTCTTATATTTGGTTTTTGTACCTTATATAACATTATTTTTAATGTCAGTTCATCACGCTTTCGGACTTTTATGTATATTCAAATTTATAAGTTTATGTCATATATTATATGTATATTATCATCATAATAATAAACATATATTGTTCTATGTTACTATTTATATACTTTTACTATTACATATGTCGACAAGTACTTGAAAGTTTCTGTCTTTGGTAGCCATTTTAGTGTTCCGATCTTTTATATGATCGGTTAACGCCTCTATGGATATTTTAGAAAAACTGACTACGACGTCACCATCTGTATCAGTGTAATAGACACAGATGTTGGTATGTCTACAACTGTAGGTAAATATGACTACAACTGCAAAAGGTACACAGGTACGTTAAGGATACCCGTATTTTGGCACACAAAGTCAACAGACCCTAATTCTGCCACCGAAAACTGTCTGATCTACTTGAGCATGTCTGCGGCAGACGAGAGCGTGTTTACAGTGTAAAGTAGACGGCAACTGACAAGCTGTGGCGGCGGTCGGCCTCAAATCCGTAGCGTATTGTGCAACTTTGTACAGACCACACTCCGATACCCACAAAGAGAGGAATTTTGGGTTAGATTTACAGAGCGATGCACCCGTTTTGATATTCGAGGATTTTGGATGAAATTTGAGGAGAAATGGGTGGATAGGTGACCTGCTGAAAAGTTGCAGTAGCCAGCAGACCACGCACTTGCGACTCTACGCGTTTGTGAATGATAATGTTCGGCAGTAGTTGCTTTCCAGGAGATGGCACGTGTGATCGTTTACCTGCTCATTTATTACTAGTGTCTAGATGTTTTTTTTTATAAAGTGAAGTGGCAGTGGAAAGCAACGTGTCAAAACCTACTGTCGCTTTCCATGGACACTTGTTACTTTAGAAGCGCTGCCGGCCTTTTTTAATAAGAAATAAGCTCCAGGAGTAGGGATAGGTAATAAGGTATAAGTTATAGTTAGTTGAGCTAGAGAGAGGGACTGCGGAAAACTCATTCACTAAATACAGCGCACGCTGTTTTTTAATAAAAGTGCTGAGCTGTATTTCGTTTATCTATATTATATTAATACGCGAGCGGAAAACTTTGTACCCCTTTTTACAAAAGACACGTAGATGTAAAAGCATGAAATTTTTCCCAGTTATAGTTGATATGGAGGAGGAGCATGAAATACCAACATTATTTGAAAATATGCATTAATCTCGCTTATTTTTGATAACTAAAACACTACGCGCACTACGAAACGCACACTACAATATTTTGACACTACACGATAATCATACACGAAATAATCTTTTGTTTATGGTTGAAGTATGTGATTTATTTTTGTATTTAATAGCCTGGTAACGAGACCTTTATGCTAAATGTCTGTCATTAAATTGAGAAATGTTTATGGTCGAATTTCGACCACAAGGCTACCACGAGTTTTTAAATCTGCATTGTCCACAGTATTTAATCACTTCAAATCAGAATCACCAACGTCGCCAGGAGTCTGCATCACCAATGGAAGCAATAATATTATTACGAACTAAAGTTTAATGTTCGATGATGTTTTTGATAGATGGTTTAAATCGCAAACAAATGATCTTAACTGCCATGCAATATTAAACTCTACTCCCAATATCATTAAGCTCAAAATGAAATAAGCAAGTTACCATCTCTATTAACTTTTAAAATTGAACCCATGCTAATAAGATTTTATAAGTTTCTGGCGATCATTTTAAACAAAAGGATTTTAAAAATGAAATATGTGCTATGATAACTATACAGACGATATAGATGCAATAATATTTATACTAATTGACTATATGTGCTTGTAGGTAACCTTTTATAGTCGTACATAAAAACAAAATTTAAAAATTTCCTGGAAATTTAGCATAAAACAGAGCACTAAAAATCCAGAAAATTCTAGTCTTAATATACCTGAAGCTGAACACTCGGGCGAGCTTAGCTTTAGTCGACAGAGTAATAAAAAATTAAAGAGAGTCTTTTATAGACGACCTAGCCTAACGCTTAGGTTCATGAATAATTTCTACGCAGGAAAATATGCAAGTTATATAGATAAATTACCTTTAATTTTATACAGCTATAGAGGACTATACGCTTCGGCACGAATGGACTGGCACGGCCTCACAGAAAACTGGCGTGAAACGGCGTTGTGATATGTTTCGTTCGACGAGTGAGTTTACTGGCGGCCCAACTTCCCTAATCCCCTATATAGGGATATCCTTTTCCCTCATAAAGGCCGGCAATCACTTGCGACCCTTAGGATGTCGCGAGTGTCTATGGGCGACGGCAGTTGCTTTCTGAAAGTAACCCGTCAGATCGTTTGCCCCTTAAATATCATTTAAAAAAAAAAACAAAAAAATAGCAATTTAACCCATGGTTTCATTCGCGCGGAATTGAAAAATGCGCAAAAATAAAAAAAAATTAGCTCCTTTAGAAAATATTTTTCCAAGACCAAAATGGAAACATTGTTTCCATTATGTCAACAAAGTCTATGCCAAAAACAATATCAATTGCTTGCTTGGTTAGCGCGTGAAAGGAAGTAAAATGAACAATTAAACCAACAAACTCACTTTTGCATTTATAATTTAAGCATGAATAGAGAATTCCATAATACGTGTACATATAATCCTTTACCCGAGTAAGTGGAAACACCATATCTTATAGAAACATCAAAAGGTGCGATGAAGTTTATAAAACAATGCTTGACGTGTTCTCGTAAAACGAGTGAAGCCATATTTCCGCCATTCATTGCCTATTACGTGAAAATGAAGCTCAAAAAAAGATAAACAAATTGCTACAATTCTCTCCTTACGAAAACATAAAACGTAACGACACCGTTATGCTCGAAGCTACTGAAAGTTTGCGCAATAATGTACAGAATTCATGGCCACTTCAACGAAATACTTTATTACTTAATGTTAACTTGTGATTGTGATAAGAATTGGGTCATCAAAACTAAAATGGTCGTAATAGCAATATTGCAAAGGAATTGCTCTACAATTCGTTTTTGTACAATTTGTTCAAAAATCGAATTATTTTAATATATCATATTTTGATAATTACTTCAAAATCAATTTAAATTGATTGTAAAATTACTGTTTTGCAAAACTAGTAGTTATTTACAAGAAAAAATACAAATTGAATTGCTGTTAGCAATATTGCAAAGTGACCTTTTTAGGGCGGCAGTTTTCCCCTATAGTTTGAGTATAGAAGGAACTGAGTTAGTTATCTGCTTAGAAACTGACTCCCTTAATCATTAAAATATTTAAACAGCGTTTAACTAATCTAAAAAAAAAAGTATTATTATTCTTATTCTAATCAACATTCCCAGTACCTTTGTTTCGCATTCGAGAGGGTGCTAAGTACAAAGTCGGGTGGAGGAGTGTATGGTGTACCAATGAGACGATGTCCGATTTCAAGTACGTAAAACAGAAGCTCATTGCCGTGGAAGAGCCATGTTTCGGTACTAATGGACCGGCTGAGCCAAATAGATACCACGACCTCACACAAAAACTGGCGTCAACAGCGTTGCGCTGTGTTTGGTTCATTGAGTGAATTTACCGGAGACCCAACTTCCCTACACCTTATTCCCCATCCCTGTGCTCCCTAATGCCGCAGCTTATTGCAACTTGCAACGCTGCTGCTGTTTCTAGTGTCATTTCCATCAGGAGAGATCGTCTGCTCGCCTGGCCTTTAATTCACATTAAAAAAACGGACCGCGGGCGGCTTGCATATTGGCGCCGCAAAAGCGCCGCCGTGTGCGTGCGGCAGCGCGTAAATTTTAGGTATTAATAGTGCGCACACATGCAAGCGCGTGGTTCGTTTGTATGGATATGACCTACTCGGTCTTATATAAAATTAAAAAAAAACTTAATCATATAAAGAATTACTAACAGAAAATTGAAATTTTAAAACTCTTTCCCATACAAAAGTAATTGCAAACATCCATGGTATAGAGGGATGTAATGTAGTTACCCAAACACAAATATCAGTCCGTTACAAAGCCATGACCCCTTTGTGAGGTAAAGGTACGAATTTGCGGTTTTAATTACCCCGCCTTGGCTTTTTCACCTCGCCGTATGAGCTTTTTAAATAATAAAAGCGGGCAAGTGCGAGCAGTGTTCACGTAAAAATATTCCGTTCTTAACAATGGAGGTTTAGGGCTGTTTATGTTTCACCACTTAATGATAATTGCCCAGTAGACTATGCCTACTTATATTACTATAACTACATTTTTAACTAAACTAAAACCCGTCTACTAAGACACGTTATAAAAAGTAAGAAAGAAAATATAGTGATATGGACATGTTTATAGGAAACCCGTGGTCGTGTGTGCCCCGATTTTTAAAATTTTTTTCTTTGCTGTATAAAGAATTATTCCGAATAGGTCCCATGTTCACCATGATGATATTTGATGATGGGAACCATGAGTAACTGAGGGAACTGCTCAAAATTTGTATTGGGACATAAAGCGATTTTGGTTTTCTTACTGTCCCAAGTAAATACTACCAAAAAGTAAGATTTGGTGCCAAGGTTTATGATGGTTCGGAAGATGCTGAGAGAACTCCGGATCCCTTATAGATACAAGTTTAGGGATTTCGGTGTTGTTTTAGGAACATTAAGCAAATGCTACTAAGCAAATTATATTCACCATCATCATCACTCTCATCACACCATGCATCATCTCATTGATGCATGGTGAGCCTAGAACACCTCATAATGCATATGGAAATCTATAGAGATTTCAATTTCCTAAGAAGCATCCCAAGTAAATGCTACCAAAAAGTAAGCTTTGGTACTAAGGTGTACCATTGTTCCGAAGGTGCTGAGAGAACTCCTGATTCTAAATAGATAGAAGTTTGGGGGTTTCGGCGTTGTTATATTGACTGAAAGCAAATGCTACTACGAAAATTATATTATCATCGTCACTTCAATCACATTATGACCCAAACACGTCTCAATATGTATACGGAAACCTATAGCAATATAATATGTCGTTAACTATAGTTTCGACTGTACTGAGAGAACTCTTGATTTCTTTTAATATAAACAATTTCGGGGGTTTTGAGGTCGTTTTAAGAACACAAGCCGCAACGCATGGTAGCACTATATAAATTACATTCATCATCATCACTACAATCAGACCAGACACCATAAAATTATATTGTATATTTTAGACAGTTCTAATTCGGTCGATTTCTGCCATTTCAGAAGTTTATACTGCGGTAATATGTCATAACCGACTTTTATGAAATGCCACGACCCATGCGTATAATCGTGATACGACATATGATAGACTTTAGTCAAGAGACGATGCGGCTTTGAATTACGTACTTGTTTCCGTTAATGTGATCTAGCCGAATTAAAAGCGCCATCTGTTTTTGACTAGAGGAACTAACTTTTAATAGAAATTCAATAAGAGAGATTTACTTGATAACTAATAAAAATAGTACAGGTATTTCATTTTTTCTTAAATAATAACAATTAATATTTTTGACAAAAAAATGAAAAACCGACTTCCAAGGAAAAACTAAAAAATATTAAAAATAAACGAGAAAGTATGAAATTATATTAGTTCCTAAATAGGGCTTTTTCAGGATTCGGCTAAACCTCAAGTACTTCTGGAGTCTTCCATCTTCATAATTTTGAAGTCGGTTTCAGATTATGTCATGATTAAATGGACATAGAAAAAAGACAAAGTAAATCGCGTGCAGTTATTGTGACCGACATTAGGTGGTTAAACATGTCCATATCATTATTTTTTTTGTTTCTAGTACGAAACAAGAAAAAATAATGTTATGAA
>JAOTAV010037976.1:0-18570 GCA_026546445.1 Cyclargus thomasi
CTGTAATAAACTAGATACTAATTGAAATATGAAAACTAATAAGTTTCTTAGATAAATTCTTTATCAATGTAATTTTGCAAAATTAAAAATAGATTACCGGCTAAAAACTGATTTCACAAAACTCTACCTGATAGTTTTGTAAAGTCAGTTTAGGAAAGTATAATGTACCATCTTCTTCTTTTTTAACAATGATTAATTCACCCATGAAGTTTGATATTACTTCTGTGTATGCAGAAATATTAGAAAACTTACTTATAGTATTAATAAAAACAAAAATATAATAATTAGTTTTATTGTCTATGGCCATAAAAATCGACGATTAGAACCATATTGATCCACACACAATAAACAATCGCCATATCCATAGGGGGCGGGAGGACAAAAAGTTTAATTACGACTCGAGAGCTGAGGTCATTACCCCGACCTTTTCGGTCGGATACGGAATTCCATTTCCAAAAATTTACACTTCGCATTCCAATTTTAAAATAGAATTTGCACAGGTAATATTTGATTGAGTGTATATTTTTTTTGTTGTAAAACGATTTAATGTAGTGAATTGATAATTTAATTTTTAAACGAACTTAAAATTAAAATTCAGATAGCCTTAAGTTGCTTATTGATTTCTTCTTTATATTTAAACCTTTAAGCTGGTACTTTCAATAAACATTTTGCTATTAGAAATTGTAACATTTTCCAACGACAAAACTTCATTCTCTATTTCACTAACGTTATTATTGGAACAGTGAGTTCATTATAATCTAAACCAGATATTGAACAATTTGGGTCTGAAATTGCAAATCAGCTATTGTCCTATAACAGAATTGCATTATCTGTGAGTGCAGTGGTCGGCGAGCGGTCTATGGACTAACTTTGTTAGTACCATCGATATAGTGGGAAGGACAGATAGACACACTCTCAAATTAGTATGCATAGCCGAAACATAAGATCCGTACTAATATTAATTTATAATATTAATATTATAAATGCGAAAGAGTTGCGAACAAACCCTCTTTAATAAATAAAGGATTATAAAGTGTGTCTGTCTGTAACTTTTTACGTCTCAGCCGCTGCATCGATTTTGCTGCCATATGGTATGGAGATACTTTAAGTCCCTAATTAATACTTTTTATCCAGGAAAAATGTACGGATCCTGAGCAATAACCGAATTTTCATCATCTATTAAATTAGGGTACAAATATTTCTTCTTATGTTTGGACTGGGTGTACTTAGAACGATTTCGAATTGATAGCGAAGATAAAATATGGCAAATGTCGCTTTTATATTCTATTCTTCTATATTCCATTCTTTATCGCTTACTAAATTAGAATATCATGTGTTTATAATAAAAACTTTAGTTTAGAAAAGGAACACTTTCGTGAACTCTCGGTCAGAGGCCAAACGGCAGTAACTATAAAACGGCTCTAAAATGACATTAGAGAGTGAACTGTCATTGTTCGCTGCTCAAGGGCTTAGGTGACTCATGTTTTATTCAAGTCCTTGTGTACCTCCTCTTCCTCTTAAGATTTCTGTAAGATGAAAAAGTCAGCGGTAGGATTTACTACCTAGATTTGGAGTTAGTTAAACAAGCTAATGTTATAAATGTTCCTGTTTATCAGTCTATATTGAAACGAATTGATTTTAAATGGAGTTTGGTAGATGGATAGTCTAAAGACAAATAAATAAAGGGATAACAGCTACTTCTGAGTCACAAAAAAGGTTTTTGGCAGATTAAAGGGTAGGATGAAAAATGTATAGCTTTTGTATATTTTTAAGCCTAGGAACTTCAAAAGAAACTTTATTAATTCCATTAAAGTAAATACTATAGGGTGGACTCCCGCGCTAAGCGTTTGTCTAAAAAGTGTGATAGGCGTTATGTAGTATCAAACTTTTTTTTCTTCAAAATCGACCAGGATGTGCCCTGGTTTACCCAGTGAACGACTGAATGAAGTTGTCGACACTTAGCGGAATCATTTTAGTACGCATGAATGAATAATACCTCCATTGTAACCAAAACAGTTAATTTCGTCGTGACTCGTAATGACATTTGTCATAAAAGCGTGCATCTTGCGCGTCTAATGTTTAAACATTGACGGAAGACAACACTCACGAGTTTCATTGTTTTAGTTTAACATTAAAAAGTCAGAGACAGTCAATAGTCGTTTATTTTCGGGGTATGTTAAAAATATAGAACAAAGAAACAGAGAGACATTTAAAAACGATCTCTCAATTTTAATTTTCTCAGTTCCAAATATTGCTATTATTTTAAATTAAAACCGAAAGCTTCTATATTTAATTTTAATCCGGTTTTGAATTCACCAGATTTTGTATGAATCACATTTATTTAGTTTTAAAAGGTAAAGCCAATGGAATTCGGAAACATTACCGAAGCTGCGGTTTTCGGTTTGTGGTGAAAAAAAAAACATTCGAGGCAAAATATTTGCACGGATTAAATGTGGCTTCGAAATTCAAATATTGTTTAATCTGATTCGTTAGAAATATAACAAATGGTAAGTAGCTAACTCGAAAATCCATATCCATTTCGATATTCATATTATAAATGTGAGAGTGTGTCCGTCTGTCTATTCACGCCTAACCGCTAAACCGATTTTGCTGAAATTTGGTATGGGGATACTTTAAGTCACAGGGAAGAGCATAGGATACTTTTTGTTCTGGAAAAACGTACAGTTCCCGCTCGATAAATGAATTTCGGCGCAACAAAATCGCGGGGATCATCGGTACTCAAAATATAATGTTCTTTGCGCTACTAACATAACAGTAGAGGTGGAATTTAAAATCGAAACTCTTAAAAATCATAAAAAAGACTATTGTACCTATGCGGTATTTCACATTTTATAAAGTATAGCTGTGCGTTCACCTTAAATGGCTATTGTTTCGAAAAAAAATTATCAAAAAACGCTTTCATCCTAAGACCTGAATGGAATAGACCAATAGACCATGGTAGCCGTTTTTTCACAATATAAGAGTTGGAAACCTGCAACCGATAACCAACCATATTGCTCTCGTCGACACCCGACCGTGAGCTCGTCGGCCGGCGATTACAGAAAATTGCTTTTCGTAGAACCACGAAGTTTGTACAGCTTACTGCTAATTTATACCCCGCCTGATACATCCTGTGTACTAAAAATATTTACTATATAAGCTTAGCAATGTTTACCTTATAATGGGTCGTCTTTATAGCATCAGCGACTTCAAGCAATGACTACGTTACAAACGAGCACGATTGTGCAAGGGCATACTCGGCTCTGTTCGCCGATCATTGTCTATGATGATGTCTGACGATTAACAATCATAGCCGATTAAAGAGATCCTGCATTAAATGTCGCTGTTTTAAGTAACTTTAAGAATAAGCTGAAAGTTTTATACTTGCTCAACAAACTATAAACTAATAATTTATTTTAATGATATTTAGGGGGCAAGCGAGCAGACGGGTTACTTATGGAAAGCAACTGTTGTCGCCCATGGACACTCGTGACATCCGTAGAGTCGCAAGTGCGTTGCCGGCTTTTATGAGGGAATAGGGATAAGGGATTAGGGAAGTCCGGCCACCGGTAAACTCACTCACTGAACGAAACACGGCACAACGCCGTTTCACGCCAGTTTTCTGTGAGGCCATGGTATCACTCCGGTCGAGCCGGCCCATTCGTGCCGAAGCATGGCTCTCCCACGGCTCGAATAGTTTCACTATATTTTAAATACTAATGGCTACTATCTAGTGTCCCATCAATAGAGTGATTTCTGAATGTTTATTCAGTACTCTGATTCTACTTTAATGTAACAACAGCTGTCTCGAAATGAATGGTGACTTTGGTCGTGAAGATCTATTTGAATTAGCATTGTATGTAAATGTTTAAAAAAGATTTCTTGATTTTTTTATTTCTTAATCACAATCAACCTAATGTATCTTATGGATCAATAGGCAATCTTGTGCATGTCTAGTTTATAATATTGTATAACGGACCTACGTCATGTGGTTGGAAAATGTCGGCTGAGTTTGACATAACGCGACCAAAATACTTTGATCCTCGATCTGTATCTCTGTCAACTTCTCTGATTGTACATTAAAAAAATATTAATGGGAAAGTGTGTGAGTCTGTCGGTAGTCTGAACAAGACTACTAAGGCATAGAAAAATTTAAACAAAATAAAAAATAAATGAATCAGGTTTATTTTATATAAGAAAAAAGTGACAGCCAACATTAGAATTCCAGACTCACTATTTATGAATGTGCTTTTATGAATCTGATATCACTAATTATAATCGGATTCAGTCAAAATACCATAGACATTTTAATAAAAGATTTTGGTGCCTAATTAAGGAAAACTTTCAAGTGGTCGTAAAGAATTTAATTAGGGTTTGTACTGAAAACAGCATCTGCATAATATGATAAGAGGGTCGGTCTGAAATTGCAAAAGAAACGAATTTGTCTCGAAAAAGTCTTTGAGCTGTAATATTTTCCTTTGAAATGGATGATTGTTGAGGGGCGGGATCCTATTAAAAGTGGCGCACAAAATTGCTATTTCTCGTTTATTTTTGGTAAGCGTATCTATTATTTCGGTTCACTGGCACCACTAACGTCCTAATACAGAAAAGGAAAAAACATTTTCTGAAGTACAGACCGTCCTATGTCCTTTCCCGAGATTCAAAAGAGGTACTTACATTTAAGCAGATATTTTTAAGTTTTTTAACATTTACTTTAAAATAAATAACTTTTCTATCATGCAACTTATACAAGGTTGTATATATTTTTTTATTATTATAAATTTTATTTTTGATTTGTATATTGCATATTTAATACATCTTGAGAAGTTGCTTTATTAGAAACCAAATCACGCCTGCAATTACTTCGTTGCGCCGAAAATTCGCGCTGGTACTGGAAATATTTCCCCGTAATAAAAAGTACCATATCCTTTGCCGTGACAAAAAAATAGGTCCATAAATTGTAAACACTCTAATTGAAACTGACATAAAGGAGCATTTACACAAATCCTTGCACCGGGCGACCGCACTCAATACCTACGGTGAATCTTCATTTGCCGTCCCTTCACCTGGGGGGGGTGAAAGGGGGTTAAAATGGGGAGTGACGTTAAGTTAGATTAATAGTGCTCCCCGTATTGCAGTCTGAACATTCAAGATGAATATTTGACAAAATAAAGTAAATTAATGGTCGTCATAAAGCTTTTTTTAATATTGGTCGTTATTAAAATTTCAAATTAGCTTGATGAAAGAATATTTTTTACAAAAAAATAGATTTTAAGAAATAATCATATTGACTTTACAAAAAGTTACAACAAACTTGAAGCTTGAATAGGATCTACTTGCTTATTGTGTCTGCATAATAATGTATTATTAAGGTAACATTTTTATCTCTTCAAACTAATTCAAATGCATTTTTTTCCAACTGTATTAAGGGCCATATTCACCGCTTACTGTTAAAGTTTCTGTTACGCTATCCACAACTTTTTTGACAGTTTCTCTATAGAATATCTGTCAAATAAAATTGTGGATAGACTATCTGTAAGCGGTGAAATAGGCTCTAAGACGAGTTTATAAAAAAATAAGTAAATATTAACTTTTTTTGTATTATAATTTTTTCGACTTCCCGCATTCCAAATTCAAACGAATGTCATTTGCACTAGACTTGTATTATATTAGATGGCGTGGCATTTATCGATCTATGAACTATTGTTCCGGCAGACGGGGCAGAATCCTTGGGGTGGCCCCCTCGGCCTCCCTCACAAACATACACGATTGTAACAAACGCGCTAAACGTTTTTAAAACGTCACGCGGACTACGGATTTTGCGTTTCCATCGGTTTTGTAATAAATTCTTGTTTATTTCATGGAAAAATTATAATAAATTAATACGCGATCGGAAAACTTTGTACCCCTTTTTACAAAAGACGCCTATATGTAAAAGTATGAAAATTCTCCCAGTTTTACGCTCCTCCTCCATATCAACATATAGAGGAGCGAGGAATGCCAATTATATTTTGAAATGTGCTTTAATCTTGGATAATTTTAATAAATAAAACGCTACGCACGCTACAATATTTTGATATGACACGATAATGATACACGAGATACTCTTATGTTATGGTTGAAGTCTATGAGTTTTTTTTTTATTTAATGGCTTAGAAAGAAGACCTTTTGAAGTCTAAGTTTGAATTGATAATAGTATTTTTTAGCTTGTTTATGATTAAAATGATTATGGTCGATTTTCAACCACAGGGCAACCGCTAGATATTTAAAATCAAGGTTATGGTATATGTTTAGCTAATAGCTATAATGATAAAGTTATAAAAAATATTTTTTTCAGGCTATCAAATTACGGTTCCTTTATTCTCGGTAAGCTTTAACTTTTATAAAATCAGTTTAAATGTTCCAAATTTATTTATCTATGAACAGCATTTATAAGGTCATCAAATCCTCACAGCTCTTAAAATGACGTAAGTTCGAGAACTGTCAATTTGTTAATACTGTCCCATCACCCTCCCCAACGCAATAAAAGCCCATAAAGCATTATCTATAGTCTCATAACGAATTCCACCCTAGACCAAGGCGCAATAAATTGCATCCAAACACTGAAAAATGACGCAAAATATTGCACGGAACGGAGATAGAGAACTCGCGATTCTGATTTTGAAATTGCCCATAAATAAATGTAATGTAAAGGTGCCTTTAGAACACGAAGGTGGTTTTGAGTATTGGTTTTATAGCATGTAGAGTGTGTTTCAAGAATATAATTTTTTAAGATAAATAAGAAATTTAAAACGTTATATACTCAAATTTAGATTTACCATTTATAAAACATCCTAATTTTAGTTACCTTGACGTCGCAGGTACGCATACAATATTTTTATTTTGAATGGGTTTGTCGCTTGCCCACAAAAATTACAAACAAAGCGCGCTTTTAGGGCTGCGATTTTTACAGACAAATTTTTTCAGGGTATAAAAAAATAAAGTGATGAACGTTTGCGTATTTGTGACAAATAATAAAGATTTTCGTATGAAATTAACAGCCCTGAAAGTTTTTGTTATATATATATGGGCTCAAGCACAAAAGAAAAAGTTATTCCTTCAGCGCTATGACTTTTACACCATACTCTAAAGATGGTAATCACAAACACACCCAAAACTCTATGACTTTGATAGTCACTCCGAAGCTGTTTCTAACTCTATCATAAGCGAGTGAACTATCATTACAACGATTCAATAGACAATAACCACAGAACAAAATAAAGCTATACAGCTGGCTTCGATAGAATATAAAGCCAGTTAGTGGTTTACAAATATCAGAAATCAGCAAGCACTACCCACGCTCTGGAAACTGGTTTAGTGCATAATAGGGTTCTGTGGTTCTGTACACTCCTTATACACGCAAATTCCAATACTTGTTCGGTTAATTTTAGCCAGAACTAAAGATTCTCCAATCAGATAAAAACAGTTTACGATGTGAAGAATAAAAACGCCGATGTTTTTTAAATTTAGAACAAAGTTATGAAATATCATCGTGTCGTCTTAGTTCTTGTAACATGGCTGCGAGTTTATAGTTTTATTAAATGACTACGAGATTTAAAATATGATGTAAACAAGATAATCTTCTGTTTGAAATTCTCGTGACGTGGTGCTAGACATTTTTGTGTACATATCAGAGTTCATTAGGTTTGATAATAATTGGACATGGAGCATATAACCAAAAGAAAAGTCATGTGAGCCATCCGTGTCCGAAACTTATTGTGTTTTGTTTTTTTTTTTTCAATTAACCGCCAACCAACTAACGCTCGCACTAAAACAGTACGCACCAATAAGATACCTCTGTGTACGTACTCCTAGACTTCCGACCAATCAGAGGGCAGTGGCTTTGGGTAAATTTTTTTTCTGAATAACATTTACACTGTAACCTATTATAATATTTTTGTAATATATAATGAGAAAAAAATGTTCACTGTCACACCAACTCTTATTATTATAAAAGTAAACTACACGACTAAAATTGTCCTGCCGGGATAATTAGTGAATCTAAACCATTCGCAAGTCCCCTTGAGCACACTAAAATTTTCATCAAAATCAATCCAGTCGTTTGGGAGTATTGAGTGACAAACACTGCGTGTGTTTGATATAACATCATTTATATTATATGAGTGCGCAAGGAAAAACGTACAGTACATTTTTCCGCGATCAAAGCTAGCCCATGTCCTTTTCCTGTCTTAAATTTCTTTTTCAACTTTAACTAAATCGGTTCAACAGACAGACACACTTTTGTATTGACAATGTTAGTACGGATTACGCTCACCACTATGGTACCCTGTAATATATTGATAATATTTTCTGCTGGTACTGTGTATTTGAATGTCACCTAATCTTAAGTTGAAAACAAACTGATCGCGACTAGCAGCCCATCGAAAAAGGTCCGCGACTAACGTCAGACGCGACTAACAGCCCATACAAAACGTCCGCGACTTACGCCTAATAGTTTGCACACTTTAAAGTACAATTATTATCTAGATCGCGGCTGTCAATCGCGTCTGTCAGTCGCGTCCGATCAGTACGTTTTCCGCTTTATGCTTACATTTTGCAAGCAATATCGCTACGTAAAGTCCTTCAAAAGCGAGTGCAATTTTAAATTCAGAACATGTGAGATTCCGAGTCCTACCTGTCTTCATCCCGCTTAGCCGCCTTTCATTCCTTGTTTATTTCTAGTCTTCGCTGTCCTTTGAAATACTTCCTACTTTCATTCGTGACCCAAGTGACAACTAGTGATATGTGAGATGAAACTCATGACTTACGGCCGCATTAAGAGATGTTTTACACATTTTGTTAAATTATTTCAATTTAATTAAGATTGACAGATAATGTATGAGATCTATGTCAAAAGTTCTTTTAATAATTTTTTTTTTGCAATGCATTTAAAAAATCTTTCGTCTTAACCCTAAAATGCGAAAAGAGACCCGACATACCACGTAGGTGTAGAAGACGACACCCACGGAGTTTATTGTAAGGACTGAACGACCCCATACTTAGCCGAGCATAAAGGTATAAGTAAATTGAATCTAATATAAAATTAACGTTGTTTTATAGAGTGTGTTCGAACGTGTGCGATTTTTTTTTACAATTAACAATCTAGCATACGATACAAAGAACGCAACTTTATCGCAATTATTATATTTTAAATTCGTGGCACCGTTCCATACAATAAATATTTAAAAATAATAATTACACAAATCAGTAAGAGAGCCTGAAGAGACAAGAAAATGTAATAACATTTTCTCGGAATTCAATACGGAATGTCCTAAATGTCAGAATTATTGTGACCGTTATGTGCCAAATCAAATGAGGCCACTGACCTGCACTTTAGGGTTGCCTTTTATGGTAATTATTTTTTTATACTAAGTTATAGGTACCCAAATTTGGTAATAGTCTTTGATTAGATGGGATTTCATTTCTTTCGTATTAACTTTCATAACCAAACATGGTGTTAACTACCACAAAACTTGAATGGATTTAAAACAATTTTAACAAATTAACGAGCTTTGAACGAACGTATTAATACTAATCTGATAATGTTATATTTTATTTATGTACGTAGACGTAAACGCGGCCAGGTGAAGCAGTTAAAATCTTTAGTAATAGTGTTTAGATTAATTAGAACTGATTTGCGGATATCAACACCTTTTCTTTTTATCGGCTTAGTTGGAATATATTAAGAATAATATTCTTCTGATTCGTTGATTTTATTTTAAAATATTTAAGAGTTTGAGATTCGCCGAGGAAAAAGTCTTGGGTCTAAACGACCATGTGATGTATTTAATATATTTCATGGTCGTTTAGACCCATTTCGTTAAAGGTCTATTACTTTTCAGTCATAAAACTATTGTTAAATTCTATATTGCGTTCTGTTATGTTTAAGTTCTGAAATTTATTGCAAGGGTTTTCCCTTGCAATAAATTTCGAAAGGTAAAGGTTCGAACTTTGGAGCTACTTTCTAAATATTGTCCCGATAAAAATTTTAGGTCGCAACTTGCACCATTTCATCAGCGGCCCTAGCATAGCAAACAAGATAGTGTTTATTTTTACATGTTTCTTCAGCGAAATAGACAAAGTGACGGAAGGAAATCTGCCAGTTTATTCCAACAATCTGTCAGTTTTGTCTACAATTTCTTATGTCTACTGACGCTTTGCTAGCCCTGCAGATTGTTAATCTATAATAAGTAATAGCCAGGTGAATGATAACGACCTACGAGTATAAGCATTTTCCTGTTCTACGATATTATTTTGTATGATGATTGGGTGTATCAATTGATATTTTATGCGAGGCAGATGGTAAAAATAAAATTTTAAATATTCCGGGTTCTGATTTTATATTAATTTAATTAAGAACTGTCTAAACTACAATCATTATAATAATTGACGAGCTTATTAAAATCTCACTAGATAAGTTACAGAAATAAAACAATAGGAGTAACGAGTTAAGGATTTTAAATTTAATGTTACGGCTTTTATAAATATAAAAAAATAATAAAAAGTTGCAAATTCAAATAGAGAACGATCGTCGTTTAAATCTAAATTCCACCAGCGAGTTTGCAATAAGAGCAAAACCATTTTGAAATAAGAACGTAGGTGTAAATGTACCTTCGTTTTACTTATTGCATGGCACAGGCTATCAGACAGCACCCACGGAGAATAATTATTTCCATTTATCCTCTAAGATAAATAATTTGTTTTTCCACTAATGATGCACTTGATTTAAAAAATGAAAAATCATTTCTAGTTTAAATTAATTTTGTTTAAAGCATGTGAGATATTGCAATCACTAAATTAATTTATAAGAAATTTATTAAGTACTCATCATAATCTTCAATATTCTGCTTACAAGATCTTCCAAAATTTTGTATATTTTATCTACAGAATTTTCAAATGGTAACCTTCAAAAATTTTAAACGTTTACAATTTTTCGGTGTCTTTTTTAACTTGTAGAGTCTGTTTCGTTTGCTGATAAAGTTTCTGTTAGGCTATTCACAACTTTTTTGACAGATTCTGTAAGCGGTGAAACAGGCGTTTATGATAATTTTATACAAAGGAGGGCTCATAATAAATATTGAATACATTATGATTCTTAATAAGCACCAGCACGGTATTTAAATGTAAGTTTTAAGAAGTAAGGTTTTGTTTTTAAGAATCCGTAACATGTCTAGAAAAAGTTCAAATTGAAAATAAATGGTTGTTTTGATTGTAGGTCCATCTATTTTCGAAAGTAAAATATACATCCAGATGTAATTCAAAAATTATAAATAACCTTTCAATGCTATAAAGTTTGCAATAACTTCAGAATGATGTCTGTAATGAATAAACACTTTCAAACAGAGTTCAACAATCTGGCCTGTTTATGTTTGTTTACAAACAACATTATGCATGTTTGATCTAAACAATACTTTCTCCGTAAAAATTACTTACGAATTACCCAAACATAACAAATTCATAAGGCAGTAAAATCCGAGATTGAACCAAGAATTTAAATTAAAAAAAAAACAACTTTTTTTCGTTAAGTTGCCGACATGAATCACGAATTAAAATAAACATCCATCACTGCACTCCACTTCGCGTCTATTTACGGAAATCCCGATTCCTGACAGAATCGCGCTGTCAAACGAACGCACATGCGTGCGCGCTCGGCCGGCGCGCGTTGACAACAGAACGACTCCCCTTCTGCCGAGATGCAGTGAATGCATAGGGTGTAAGCTTTTGAATATATTATACCGCAGATTTTCCTCGCAACTTGCGTAATCAACTGTACTTGTTAGCTTGAGTTGATTTACTCTACCTAGAGTTCCGCTTTGTTAAAGTTATAATTATAGCTTTACCTCATGTTACTAAACTTTACTCACTTTTCTAGCATAATTTATTATTTCTTTTCTTTTAATATTATTGCTAAGATTTTCATTGCTGCATGGAACCTGCCTAGTGCAGGTTCCATGCAGCGTTAAGGCATGCATATTTTAAGTTATTAAAAAATGATTATATCATTGCTTCAAATGCTAATATAAAATGTAAATTTATTTAATGTTTAATTTTTAAATTCCCAAACCATACATTATTACTTTTTTGGCCAGTATCAGACATACGTTAATAAAGTTCTCATCAACTTTTTAAAGCCTTCTACTAAAAGCGCAATATCACACCCTGTATACGGGTGCCATCTGCGAAGGGATCCCTTGCATTAGCGGGATGGCATTATGCACTACAAGGGTTTGAGGGTTATCTCCTCGCATCACGCGGCCTTTAGCCTTCCTGAATAATTTACTTCCCGCTGATACCGCGATATGTGTTTTTTATGCATCGACACGTACCTATTTATTCATTTATTTAAGCAGGTACTGTAAAAAAATTCAAATAATTTGTCATATACGAAGGTGTACCTGACTGTAGTCAGGGAAGTTGAAACAGAGCTAGATTACAGATTTAAGTAAGTCGGCCGCGTTAAGTTAGACCCAGCCGACAGATCACGACTTTCATGGAATTATCATATTCCGACGAAATGGCGGAGACTTAGTCAACTGGCTCTGTTTCTATTTCCCTCATAGTACTTATAAAACTTTGAACACTTTTTCATAGCTTTAAGTTACATTAGTAACGTAACGCGTAAAATTGTTACTATTTGTAGCAGTTGATAATAAAAAAGTTATAAGCTTTTTATTCAAATTCGATTAAAAACGGCACTAATATGATATAATATTATGAAAATTGATAACTTATCTTGATACATAATAAAAAATTGGTTCCGTTTCGGATGCATGTAACATGAGGGTGTGTCGTGCGTTACTCTCCCTGACACAATGCGCTTTTGATAATGAACGGTTATTATTTTTAGCGCAGTTATCACACAATGTAACTGTTATACGTATATTTTATCGATCGCTAAAATACATACTTAAATTTCTAGTTGCTTCTCGTAATTTCATTACACTAAAATTTGCCTCGAAAGAATCGTACATATTTTCGGGATGAAATATTCGACTTAATTCAAGTCCTCTTCAGCAAATTTAGTTCAACGGGTAGGGCGTAAAGAGATAGGTAATAGACAAAGAAACTTTCGGATTAATGCAAGTCTAGGAATAGTGTGACAATGGTAACATTAGCTTCTGTGTACAATACCTAATAATTTTTAAGTCGTCGTTCAACACGAACAACTTTCAGATTAATTCTACAATTATTTTGGACGTAGCTTACGTACCTAAAGAACTAATGTGAAATTAATGTAAACATTTTCTTGCAGACTAACTACATTACGTTATTATTTTAACAACACGTCAAATTATAAAAAAAAAAACAAAAAAATTTAATCGTGTATAACTCGACAGAAGAATTTTGATACTTGCATGTAATACACGCTGTAATGCTCTAACGCGACATTTACAAGGAATTTCTGCTGAATGTAAACAAAGACAGTTAATTTTCCATTTGCTGCAGTGCGGGTAAGAATGCTGCAGTACCCGACGTGACAGCCTCGCAACAAAAACATCACTTACACTCTAATAATCTTCTAAAATCTTAAAAATACTCCTTTATTAACATATAATGAGGGCGTTTGATATATTATTAGCTTTGATTCGCGGATTTGCCTGCGCTAAATTAGGGCATTCAACATCCTGTTTTATCCCGCGGAAGGATTTACTCTAAATAAAAACTAAACTGTTATCTAAATTGGTTAATTTTATATTTTTAGCCAAATTTCATCAAAATCTATATATGTAGTAGTCTCCGCGTGAATAAAGAATAACACAGCTTAAATTAAGGAAGTATATATATTACGAATTTTTTTCGTCAATGATCTGATAAACACTCCCTAACACTTAAAATTAAAAACCAATCTTAAAATTCTTTAAAAAAATTAATACAGCCTCGTAAAATTAATGGAAACGGAGACATAAATCTTCGATGTTTCAGAACACGGGTTTAGCTCATCTCATCTTCGACATTAAACCAACGGCTGAAACTATTGTTGGTCGATGTTGAAACTTTTTATAGCACTGACCAAATTCATTCGTGCTTTCCAAACTGTGACATTTTTAGTTAAAACGATTCCCTTGATTTTCAAAGTGAAGTAATTATCTTGGAGACTACCTGAGCGTATTCTACATGAATAAAAATAGAATTTTGTGGTTTCGCAAAAATTTGAGAACGCCTGAATTTATTTTTAGTAATTTTAGTCTGATATAAAATTTGTGAAAGTCTTTAACCGCGTACTTAGAAGCTGTATATTACCATATTGGCTACCTATTAGGTTTGAAATATATTTTATTACAGAATGTTTAAAAAGAAACAAATATTTAACACTTCAGTGTTAAAACTTATAAACTATGTTTACCTTCAAGTATCTGCAATCTGCATAATCCAAAAACGTACACGCCATCTTTCTTGAGTTTGGAAAGTTTGACAAGCGGTGTCTAAAGCAAGCATAATGCGGAACTCTGAATGCGGTTAGGAATACACTAATTCTTGTCCAACCAAATTAAACTATTCGTAGAACATCCAAAAATACACATAACTATCTAGCAATCAAGCATCAAGATTAGTGCAGCCACTATAACTTTTAGTTTGACAGTTCATCAAAATATTATCTGTGCGACTTAACTAGGCACATGATGACAATAAAATATAACAAAATGTACATTATACTAATGCTCATTGTCGTGAGAAAGCCATGCTTCGGCACGAACGGGCCGGCTCGACCGGTGTGATACCACGGAGTGATTTTACTGGTGGCCCAACTTCCCTAATCCCCTATCTCTATTGCCATTCCTTACTTCCCTCATCTTTTGCGAGTCTTCGAATGTCACGAGTGTCCATGGGCAACGGCAGTTGCTATCCATCAGGTAACTCGTATGCTCGCTTGCCCTAAATATCATAAAAAAGTTTTATAAGTAAAACTAGCTGCTGCCCACGACTCCGTCAGCATGGTAACAAAGACGAGAATAATTAGTTTCCTGCTTTTTTTTTAATTTTTCCTAAATTTTTTTGCTATAAACCTCACGGAGCCAAAACCTTCGCAACGAATGCAAAAACTTCGAAATCTTGTATTTGAGTGCCCTTTAAAAATTTACAAATTCAGCTATTCTTCAATAGCCGCTTGTTTTGAAACGGATTCTAAATTCAATTTCAAAACGCCCAGCGAACATCAGTTCCGTCCGAACATTTTCATTAGAGTTTTTTTTTTATTTGTGAGCTTTTACTCTGTTTGTCAACGTACCAGGTGTTAGTGCATGAAAGGAAAAAAAAACTTAGCTGATTCGTAGCTGTTTCCTTTTTAAAAGCCGGATAAATAATTAAATCAAAGATTCTAACGATTTCAGATTTCAGGTTTTTAATTATTATTTGCTAGGTTTATTTGTAAAAAAATGGCCTGCTTCTCTTTAAATATAATTATATAACTCAACGCATAGCCTAAACCACTGTACAGATTAAACTGAAATCTAGCATGCAAACCGTAGTTTTATGACGTAGGCACTAGGCATCCGCTAAAAAAGGATTTACATAAATTTCAACCCCGAGAGAAGTTTGTATGAAAATATTTCTTAAGGCTTGCAATGCCGTTTAATTAACTGCACATAAATTAGCCAATGGTTGAAATTATCTTAATTAATTTTAAAAAATTAAAAATATATATTTATTTATTTTATAATATAAAATAAACAAATATATGTTTTATATATTTATAAACAGATATACAAATATATCTAAATATTAATGTGCACCTTCATGTTCAAATTCTATTGTAGAGTGCTTAGATTATTTGAGATTACTCCCAAGTCCCACTTAAACTGTCACTGTAAGACTCGGTGTTGACGACATGAAAAATTACTTACACCACAAGTGCTCTAGAGTTCACTAAAATGGTATCGAAAGTATCGTATACAAATCGTGATGTAATAATTTATCATCATAATTATATGACACCGTGAACATATCACTAATAATATTCTCTGGGCTCCTTCAAATATTACAAGAGTAGGATTTTTAACTGGGATAACAATATCTATCCCATATTTTTCTCTTTCTGAGACCCAAAATATTTTAACCATATATCTATTTCTTCGAAGTCAGTACAATCTATTTAACAATTTGATTGAAGGAAAAGCATCGAAACAAACAAACTTTCACATTTATTACCACTGTGATATTATCAGAATGGTTGACGCTACAATCATACAAGATGTCGGACAATTCCAGGGAGTTGAACCCATTATAACAATTTATGATAGAAAGGGTGCTCAGAAGCTGTCTTTATAGAAAATAGCCCATAAACGAAGTAGGCGGTCTCGTGTTACGTCATTTTAATTGCTAGTAAATTAAACTGAACTGGGACACTATCGGTAGCGGGTAAAAGTTGGGTAATCCGTTTCTAAGTTAAATATTGCGGCAGGGTTATCATGTAACTCACGATAGCAATAATTGCGCAATTATTGCTCCAAAGTCGCAAATTCGTTTAATGTAATAAACTATTATACCCTATACCTATTATAACCTATTGTACCTTTCGTATGGATTTTGACAGCAATTTTTATCTATATCTATACATATATAATAAAATAGTAAAATTGAAGTATCTGTACATATAATATTTTTACAAAATAATCAGTAATAGAACACGTATACACAAAAAAAGTTGTCAGTTTGTACACGCTAATTTCAGGAACTACTGGACGAATTTGAATATATTTTTTTTGTTTAATAGCTATTAGGTCTGGGCAACATATAGGATACTTTTTATCCCCGGAAAATGTACGTTTCCTGTGTAATACACAAATTTTTGCGCAACGAAGTTGCGGACACCAAACAGTGGAAAATATAGTTCCTTTGAAGTTTAGCAACTGAACGCGAGTTCGTCGCTACCGCTATTGCCGTTGTTTGTTGATCGCTATCTTTACATAATAACCCCGCCGGTTAGGTTTATTTCGCGGTATTGTTCTAGGTACTAGGTAATAAGTGTAATTGGCACAACTATGGATTAGGCCATAATAATAATAATGGCCATAACTTTAGATATAGGACCAGCTGGCAGCTGCTTTACCACTTTCTGATAAGTGCCGTATAGACTATTCACATCTTATTTGACACTTCCATACTTGATGTATGGATAACCTGTCATGTACATAATATATTGAATCACTCTCTGATAAGTGTCAGATAGGGTATATATCCGATGTTGCTCTTTAGTCTTTACACTTGTACTACTAAAGCAATTTTGAAAAAAAAATTAAGTCATCCCATTAATATTATTATTAGGGTTCCGTACCCAAAGGGTAATTATTATTTTTAACAAAAAGTTAAAACCGACTTCCAAAGGAAAAAACAAAAATAATAAAAAAGAAACTAAAAAGTATTAAATAATATTTATTCTTTAATAGTACCTGTTTCAGAATTCGGTGATGCATCAGCCTATTTCCGTACACAATCTTCAGAATTTTGAAGTCGGTTTATTATTTTTGTTTTTTCTTTTGGAAGTCGGTTTTAATTTTTTGTTAAAAATAATAATTACCCTTTGGGTACGGAACCCTAATAATAATATTAATGGGGTGACTTAATTTTTTTTTCAAAATTGCTTTAGTAGTACAAGTTATTTAGTCCTTTTAGTTACCCAAAATTATAATGCTTATACCTACAGAGAACCACTAGGCATGATACAGTTTTTATGTTATTTAAGGGGCAAGGGGGTAGACGGTTAACCTGATCGAAAGCAAATACCGTTGCCCATGGACACTCGTTACATCCGAAGAGTAGCATGTGCATTGCCGGCCTTTTTATGAAAGAATAGGGAACGTTCGGTGGTGGCACAGGATTATTCTAATGAGTGTGCAGCGAGGTACTTAGCCACAGTATAAAAGACCGGCAGAACAACGTTAGTCGGGTTTAATTGTACTAATAATTAAATTTATTTCGTAAAAGGAATTATTATACAAACAAGACGTCCGTTTATATGGCAAGCAACGAACTGCTTTTCAGCCAGTATGGAGCGCACGCGCCTGGGAGTGGTAATAGAGATTAGGGAAGTTGGGCCACAGTTAAACTCACTGAGTGGGCGAAACACAGCACAACGCCGTATCACAACATTTTTCTTTGAGACCGTCGAAACTTTGTCTCATTCGTGCCGAAGCATCATGGAAATGAAGCTAACGACAATATGTCAACTAATATCGGCGGCGTCGGCGGCTGAGGTACATACCTGTGCGCTTTAAAACTGACTGATGATGATGATATCAATCATTTTATTTTGATGATGATATTAATCATTGTAATTTGCTTAGTAGGGTATACTTTGGGTTCTTAAAACAGCGCCGAAGTCTCAAAACGCGTATCTTTAGGGAATAAGGAGTTCCATTAGCACTTTGTGATCCGTGGTAGGTATGCGTCGGTACAAAATCTTACATTTTGGTGCCAAGCGATTAGGATACGCATAATGAAACCAAAATCATATTTTCCTATAAATTTTGAGGTGTTCTGAGATATAATAGAATCATAATGAATGGTGCCTGGTGTAATTGCAGTGATGATGAT
>JAOTAV010037987.1:0-18569 GCA_026546445.1 Cyclargus thomasi
CCTCCTCCATATCAACTATAACTGGGAGAAATTTCATGCTTTTACGTCTACGCGTCTTTCGTAAAAAGGGGTACAAAATTTTCCGCTTGCGTTATATACACACAAGATTGTGCTGAAAAAGTATGAAAAATGAGAGGTAAATTTGGGTGGCCGGTCCAACTGAATAGTTAATGGTTTTTGTGTAAGTCAGCCACCAGCCAAGACACGAAAAGGGCCGGTCGCCGGCAAGAACGGTAAAATATGACTCAGATTAATATTACGTTATTTGTTTTCATGAAAACTTGCACAAAAAGTCTGTTGAGGTAAGCACTGGATTTAGACATCTAGCTTTTTTGCGACGGGTGTGTGCATAAAAAGATACGTTATAAGAATTACTCAGCTATTCAACATTCATTGTTGCCCGCGACAACGTCCGTGTGAAACATTGTAAAGTATTCAGTTTTTACAAAATTTTTTGATTATTGCTCGGCTCCGTAGTCGTAGCGTAATGTTATATACCCTATAGCCTTCCACGATAAATGGACAAACCAACACAAAAAGATTTATTTCAATTCCGAACAGTATTTACTGATTGAATGAAGATTAGCGTGTTTAAGTTTAGCGTTAAATAAACAAACAAATTAATTATTATAATAGCTAGATAGTTTTTCGTAAAATATTTAAAAAAATAACTACTCGTTGGTAAGAGTTACTGGAACAAACAAGCGTTATATCTATTGAAGCAAGAATGAAGTACGAGATATAAATTTAATATAAAGGCTCATTAAAATGAAACATTACCTTTATGAAACCAACACCGCTTATCCGCTATTAAGACACCATCGCGCTCTTTATTACCAACAATATTACCTAACACTGTATTTAATAAATAAATATTAAATACGGTTTAAGTAATGGCGTTCTTTATGGACCATTGCGGATTTTTGTTAAATATTTTAAAAAACATTAATACACAACCAGGTTTTAATTTTTGTTGGCTGTTTATAATCGGCAAATACATTCTAATCTGTGAGCTGATAGCAAATTTTGAACAGGTATTTGAAGCAAGCTGAAACCATGTCATTTAACTTGTTTATTACATTATTTACACCCCGATACGGCACTGCAGATCCGGCTGGTGAGAAACGGGGCCTACCCTACATTTTACTTAAAGTGAAAAAAAAATCTAAAAATATATTTGAGGCAATGTGTATTTTTTTATGTGTTGTAGTCAAATATTCAACGAATATAGAAAAAAATTATAAGCTAGATGATTTAGTGGGGGCTTTAACTTTGCCAGGCACGTGCAAACATAGTTTGCGATGATTATTTCTCTTTTTAGTTTTTTTTAGCCCTGCTTCTCACCAGCCAGGTCTGCAATTCCGTATTGGGGTGTGATAGGAGAGACACATTAGAAAGTAAAGGTGAAGGAAGGTGCCTCAAATATCTACTCAAAAATTGCTCCCAGCTCTCGGTCTATACAGTGTAGAGGGCATACTCGCCTCTATTCGCCCATATTCGTCTATATTCGACGTCGACATACTACGACTATTTATGTAATAAATCACTTATATATAACATTAGCGGTATAGTTCATTAACCCTCTATCAAATTTCTATACAAACCGCGGTTCTCAACAACAGACTGGCAACACAACACTTTGTTGACAATCGCGTTTTGTATGGAAAAGAAACATTTTTTGACAAAAGTCTAATAAACCATACCGCCAATCTTATTAGGTTGCATTAAAGTCGAAAATTCTGATCACGCTTAACTTAATCAATTTCTTGCCTTTGACAAAGTAAAGTCATTATAACTTCCTGCTGGCTGCACTTAAAGTTGTGTAGATCAAAGAAACAAAGAGAAATACTTAGGCTAATTAGTACTCAACTTCGTCAATCTCGACGCTCGAGTGCTGCTCTCACATTAAGTTATAAACGCTTCTTTGAGCAGATGTTTTCTCTTTCAAATTTTGCATTGAAATTTCTTATTGCCACGGGTATTTAGTTATGAACGCTGTTAAGCAAATTTTTAGTTATCCAACAAAAAAATTTTGAATTATGAGTGCAGACTTATTATTTAGATCTTATTAATTTTTACTAATTACGAATTTTACTGCTTTCAAAACTAAAAATCTAATTTTTGTTGGATAACATACAAATGAACGCCAATATGCAATACCACGTTAACCCACAAGTCAGACATTTTGAGAAAAACGGTGCAAAAGTTGAGATAATCTATGTCAGATCAAAAGCCCTCACATTTTTTAATAATCTTGTTATACGAAATATTTTATGGCACCTAACATTTTTATAAAAAACGTTCCTTATCAAGACTCCTCTTGACTTCCAGGAGATTCCAGCTAGGTTCATAACTCGGTTTTCTATTTTTGTGGGTTAATGGTAATAGTAATGGTATTGCTTATTGCCGTCTAAATGCTTTATAGCGTCCAATGTATATAGCTTTGATAAGAGGGGTTTGAGGCGTTCCGCAGCAAATAGGTAACGTGTATTTTTTATAAGATAAGGTGGCAAACAAGCAAACGTGTTACCTGATGGAAAGCGACTACCGTCGCCCATAGACACTCGCAACATCAGACGAGTTTCAGGTGCGTTGCGTGCTTATTGAGTAATACTTTTAGATACCTGCGTATTGGTTATGATCTACGAGTATACTAATATTGTACATGGGAAAGTGTGTTTGTTTGTCTTTTATTCACGCCCTAATGAAGCAACCAATTGACTTGATTTTCGGCATAGACTTATTTGAATGGAAAGAGAGCAACAAAGGCTACGTTTTAACTTGAAAAAACATAATGTTATTAGAATATATTATTATTCTTATTTTGTTAAATAATGGTGTTCCATTTTATAATTTGACAGGAGTGCAGTCGCGGGCAAAAGCTAATAATCTTTTGTCAAAGAAAATATACTAGTCAGTAGTCACACAATGACCATTGGCAAGTTATATTAATAATATTATGAATAAATTGATATATATTAATTAATACAAAATACGAATAGCTTAATTTAATGTACTGTTATGTAATTAACTGAGTGCTCGCTATTATTTTACACATTACATTTGTAGTATACGTTTTTAGGGTTCCGTATCCAAAGAGTCAAAACGGGACCCTACTAAGACTTCGATGTCTGTCCGTCTCTCTGTCTCCAGGACGGTAACAGCTAGAGAAGAGAGGTAAAATTTTCACAGAATATGTATTTCTGTTGCCGGTAAAACAACAAACACTAAAAATAAAATAAATTTAATATTCCCATATTCATCAGGTATAATCATAAAATACTTAAAAAATTATACAAAATCTCTATCTTAAAAATCTTGTATTTCCTACTCCTCCTATTTTCTTCTGATTAATTTCGTTGCGGGTCCCAAGACAGCTTTAGCACGTCCCTCGGGCTCCCTGAGATCACATCAAAGGGTTTTCGTGGTTGGATACCACTGCTGATCCTGGCGACACAGGAGATACAGTGGTGGGAATGTGTGGTGGGCCATAGCCCGTTGAAAAAAAAAAATCTCTATCTGTACTGGACTATCTGATATCTTCCTGCGTCTACAGCTTGTAATAAAGACACATATAGCCTACGGGAAATTATGCATGACCTAATTACAGACCACGGCATAGACATTTAGGTGTTATTCAGTTCAGGAAAAAAGCCTAGCCCAGACCGCAGGTTATAATAAGAGCACGTTTTTTAATTATTTCATAACAGAATTTCTTAAAAGAATTTGCTGAGACCGAATTCAAATAATACCGTTTTCAAAAGCTTTTAGAAATAACATTTTCCCACATGTGTAGTTCTTTTGTACGTACGAATGTACGTGATGGAAAAGGCGATTTTCTTTTGCGATAAAAGAAAAATCTTAATAAGCCGGCGTTAGTTTTATATCAAGATCTCGACAACACGTTATTTGTTTCCCGACAAAGGCTTTTTGTAGCCAGACAAATCTTGTGAACACTATTTATTTTATATTTGCTCATTTTTCAAGTTTATTAAGGGTAAGTTTATCTAATCAGAGAAGTTGAAACAGATACAAAGAGCGGATCTAAGTAATTTGGTCGGTTTATGTCAAATTCAGCCGATAGATCGCGACTTACATGTAATTGACATATTCCCACCAAATGACGTAGGTTCGTCAACTGGCTATCTTTCAATTTCCCTTATTACACTCTCAAGGAATTCGATTTATAGCCAGATCGCGGACCTAAGTAATTTGGTCATTTCGTCGTCCGACAAATTACGACTATACGGAATAGTTATTCCGACCAAACGATATAGGATGCGCCAACTATACAAATCAAACAACTTTGAAACTTAACGATATCTCCAATTCATTTCTTACACAGTGCTACAAACAAAATTTTAGCATAAAAAGCTATCAGACTGACGCATACGCATCTTTAATAATATATTATGTAGTAGAGATTTTAATGTATGTTTTTTAAATCATACTAATCTCTTCTTTTCTTGTTCCAGATGAGATCCGCGTGATCTCTTGCAATATACGAACAATGTCAACGATCAAGATGTATGTGGTGACATTACTTGTGTTGGTCAGTGCAGTGAGTGGCAAGGTGAACGATACCGAAGTGGGGGAGGGGGGATCCCGGATGACCTGGCTGAGGGGCATCCTGGACCACCACGACTGGCTGGACTTCATCAACGCCAACACAAGCCTTCCTCAGACGTGTGAGAATGACGTAAGGGAGTACGTCACTGCGCTCAGAGCGGGGAAACTGTGGGCTTCGAAAAGTAAGTTATTTTTTTTATTTTTGTTTTTTTTTTATTGTAACATTGAAACGACAAGGACCAGTGCTACTTTAACGCCGTTTGTCCGCAACACGCCGTCTCCGTCAACGAATCTATTTCGGCCCGAAAAAATGCCACGGTATGACAATATAGGCGTGTCATTTTGCTCTACGTCACTATAGATCGGCTACGACATGGAATCTAAAGCATTGTCACTAGAAAATGAAACCTGTCCAAAAATAATTTCGTTGACGTTGTCGACATGTGGTGGACAAACTGCCTAAAACTCAAAAACATTTAAATCTTCGGACTCGACCAAATGCAGTCATACTTTAAAAACGCCATTTCATACAAAAATACATCTCGGAATTTGTTTGCTTTGTGATGAAAACTCGTGTATTAATATTTTCAAGTCACACACATTATGTTTGCAGACATTTTTTAAAGTTTTCAAGCAATTTTCGCAAACTAACCTGGCAATGTTAAGCCCGATGTTTTAAGGGGGGGTCCCCTTAAAACATCTGCCTTACCATTTTTTCATTTCTTTGAATATTCAACAACAACATATAAAAAATACTTATTGCCTCAAATATATTTTTCGAATATATTTTTTTACTTAAGTAAAATCTTCTCATCATGGCTGATGACTTCTATTACACCACCAGACCTGGTATCTGGTGGTCTAATAGGAGAGTCATATGGCAAGGTTTTCGCTTGCCTCTAATATCTACTCGAAATTTGCTGTCAGCTTTTAGATTATTCACCGGTCGAGGCTAATAGGATAAATACCAGCTATCACTTCTACGTTGAGGAAATCATCCAACATCCAAGACAAAGCAAGAAAGCATATATTGCAGAACAGCAGCAAGCCACCAAGTCGCTTGTCCAGTGGCTTGACGAAAGTAAGACACTTTCGTGCTACTTGCTGGCGCGTCATTACTGTAACCTGTTCACATGTTCTAAGATCACACAATACGTAACTGAGTAGAATTTAAAATCTTCCAGACAAGCCCCATTAAAAAATATTTTTTTAGTTTAACCGAATAATTCAAATTATATTCAATATATAATATAAAGTTATTTTGTTTATAACAAACAACTTTAAAAACAAAATGTCTTGTTATAAACATCATTAAAATTGTTAAATGTGTAATTATTCTCGGTTTTTGTTATTGTTGGTTTTAGATATAAAGATATAGGTTTTTGGATATCATAAGAAACATCAGGGTCAGGAATTCATTAGAATTAATTAATTATTGTGCCTCATATCTAACCTTTAATTATAATAAACAAAAGTGACTTCCTCAGGCCGAGAAATATCATGTTAATGGCATCCTCTGTTCATAAATATTTTTTCCTGTTCATTACCAACGAAAATGATAAAACGAAATAAACGGCCCCTTTTATGACTCTTTGTTTAGCTTACATAGCTATGTCCATGAAATCCATTATATTATTAAATCATTAACATTATTTTAAAAATAAAAAAAAAACTTAAAATCAAGCAGCAAGCAAGATTTATAATTTTGTTCAATTTGATAATATTACTATACTTGCGAGGGTCAGACCTGGCAAAAATACGATAGCTCAAAATTTTTGCATCATTCGATTACCGTTACCGTGATGACTGACCGTTTTATTTGGTACATTATTTATCGAATTATTTAAAAAAAACGGTTAACGCGCCGATTCTGAGTCCCTTTTTTTTAATTTTCATAAATTGTATAATTGAAGGACGTACCCAAGAGAACAGCATAGAAAGTTCTGTATTTCTTTAATATAATATAAAATTTTAAGTATAAAAAGTGGTAAACGTATTCTCCTTCTTAAATGTATAATTTCAATTCTTGCATTTATTCTGACACCTGCGATATATTTTGTGCGTCTATCTAACCTTTTCTTAGATCTGCGTAATTATAAGGTCACCATTCATTTCAACACTCACGAGAGGTTCCAGTACGTTATGTAAGTATGTGGGCCGCGGCCCGGGGCTATCGGACGGACAGACAATCTGTCTGATCTCTCCGTCAATTATTTGCTACTGCATAGTAAAGCCTTTGTAATACAAGCTTCTACTCGTGTAGTATATTTAAAGAAATATTTACCCTGTCGTGTTTTAAGAGAAAACTGTGAGAAGTGCTTTCAAATTGTGCGATTTTTTTGTCCTTACTCTGCAAAATATGCGTATAAATACTAAAACAGATAATTTTATACTATGGATCTTGTCTTGGTAATTTCATCATATGCAATTTTGGTCTCTAAATATCTTAAAAATAGAGGCTAACTGCTGCATATAGGTTTTTTTAATTATTTAATTAAATAAATCTTATGTTATTGAAAAACGATGTAGTCCAATCAGTTTTTTGATGAAATTGAAAACAACAAAGTTACAAGCAAGTAGTCAGAAAGAGAGATCCGATATTAATTGTGACGTCAAATTCCATAAGCTGCCTACAAAGTTCATACGTTATATACGTACGTAAATTACGTTTTAAGAGAAAGTGATGGGTAGAAAACCTTCATCGCTAATATCTTACTTATTTCTCAACAGAATTCAGAGATTTTTTGTGATTCTGTATATCTTTAGGCCCACTATCATAATAATTTTCACATTGTCAATTCCGTGATATGTCGGCTGATGTGACAAAAGGCCATCAGATACTTGGGCCCGTCTGGCTATGAATCAAATTTTCTGATTTTACACGTAAACTTCGTCATTAATAACCATGGTTCACGAGCAAAGTCATAAAACAACAATACTTAGGCGTTTTCTTCCACATTAGCGCCGGCGTTATCTCAAACGACACGCGTAAACAATTTACGGTACGGTTGGTACGTTGTTTACGGTTTCGGTTGGCTACGGTTCTTTACGGTTATGTCCGCTCATTAACGTTATATTGTTCACCTGTTAGGCGATTTTACACAGCGCGATAGAGCGGGATTTTTTTCACTCTTTTTTTTGGGGGAGGGGGAGGGGTTTTTTATTAAATTTTATAAAATTTTAAATTAGGATTCAAATAAGCAAAATTGTCACCTTATAGAAATCAATTTAACCTGCAATATCAGAAGAGAAATAAGTATTTTAAGATGGAAGAGGCTTTACATTGCCGTTTTACGTGTCACACCCAGAAATATTATTATTATAATCGTACACTTTGTATAATTTTCTCCGTGTAAGAGTCATTTTTGCCACGGGAGAGCCATGCTTCGTTATGAATAGGCTGGCTTGAATGGAGGAGAACTGGCTTGAAACGGCGTTGTGTTTCGTTCATTGAGTGAGTTTACCGGTGGCCCAACTTCCCTAATCCCCTATTCCTATTCACATTCCCTCATAAAAGGCCGGCATCGCACTTGCGACTACTCGGATGTCACGAGTGTCCATGGGCGACGGCAGTTGCTTTCCATCAGTAACCCGTCTGCTCGCTTGCCCCCTAAATATCATAAACAATAATAATAGTAATAATAATCTACACGTCAGCATCTTACTCGCAGTGACGTCGGTATGCAAGCAGCTTAATTGAGCTCCATTAAACATTTTAACATTATATTATTATCATGAAAGTATTATTAAATTACTAATTAGTTATGTATGTCAGTGTAACGCATAAAACACGACTCAAATGTGTTTTACATTTGAGTCGTGTTTTACGTAACAAAACACATATTAATATATATTGAGTCGGTATATAAGGTCCACCGTTGTTATATTTACATAAATATATTAGAATTTTCATTATGTAATCTATACTGTTAGTATGTTACGCGAAACGTTTGTATTTATGTTAGTCCAAACATAACGGAACTGTACCAATTTGAATAGTTTCAATATTGAAATAATACTCATGCTGTGGCCCGCGACTTCATCAGCGTGGTAACAAAGACGAGGAACGGAACCCGCAATGAAAATTTTAAACTCTAATATTATGTCAAAATAACTGAGCAGAGTACAATAAGTAGCTGTCAAGCGCCTATGTAGTGCAATGCTATGTGTTAAAGATGGCGCTGTATGTGCAAAATGATTTTCCCTGTTTTCCTGCTTTTCTTTGCTATAAACCTCGCGGAGTCTAAGACCTTCCCAACAAATGCAAAACCGTGGAAATCGATTCGTGATTTCTGAAGTTATATTGTCAGGAAGGAAACCCGGACTTATTTTTTATTATTACATAAGAATTAAGAGTTAGCTATAATGGTAGAATTTATCGATGGCCGCGTAAAGACGATTAACCACGAGACCACTTAATCCGGAGAAAAGAAATCTTATCACCCAAGTCAGCATACGAGTATACCCTGTCTGTACAGCAAATTTCAGCTAAATCCGATCAGTATTTATAGCGTCATTGAAAAACACACATCCAAATAAACAAACTCTGTAATATAAGCATAATAGAGTGATCTTTCTAAAGCTGTAGCAAGATAAAATTATATTCATGTTTCTTTGCGAGCAAAGCACACGACGTTGATAAAGGCTTTATATTTTTCACCCGTAGAACTCTAGATGACTCGGTGTAGAGAAGAAACTATCTACATGTTTTTTATTTGATATTAAGGAGGCAAGCGAGCAGACGGGTTACCTGATGTATAGCAACTGCTGTTGCCCATGAACACTCGTAACATCCGAAAAATCGCAAGTGCATTGCCGGCCTTTGTGAGGGAAAAGGGAACGGAAATAGGAATTCACTGAATGAAATACTGAACACAGCACAACGCCGTTTTACGCAAGTCAGTGAGCCCATGGTATCACTCCGGTCGTGCCAGCCCGTTCGTGCCGATGCATGGCTCTCCCAAAATGGCAAAGAGAATCCGTATTATGTACTTGAGATCGGAAAATGTCTCATTGGTACACGCCTCCATCGGAGTTCGAACTGACACCGTCTCGAGTGCGAACCAAAGGTCTTACCTCCTAGGCTACGGACGCTCTGATCATGTAACATAATATATAATATTAATAAATTCTTATTTGTATTCTATGAACTATTATTATTGTAATAATAATTGACTTAGCGCTGTTGAACATTGTTTAATAATATTTATTGCTAGTTAATAATTGTTTTTTTAATAACAGGAAGGAAGGAAAAAGAGTAGCATTTCATTTAGCAACAACTTTTTTTTCATATCAAATACTAGCCTTTCCCGTGGCTTCACTTCTGAGGAATTTTTAAATTTCGTTAAATTACGAATAATTTGGAAAAACAAATTTTCTAAGCAAAAATAGCCTATCTTACTCTACATCTTTTCAACTAAGAATGCGAAAAATTAAATCGATGGGTTCCTTTTTTAGCGCGAAACTGGACAACAAAACGAACACTTTGCTATTTATAATATTGTATTAATTACCGTCTTAAACAGCCAGATATTACACATTTCCCACAAGAAAGTGATTAGAAGGCAGGCTCATAAGGCTTTAATATTAAATGACACTGATATTAAAATATTCATTAGCTCGGTCCTAATTAATGAAGACTCTACCGTGCACCGTTATATAATATTAATAAGGGAGATCTTTGATCATGTACAATGCCTATTAATAACACAACTTGTCCTTACTATCATGCATGTATTAAAATAAAGGGGAAAGTGTGTTTGTTGGTTTGTCCTTCCTTTATCATATTTTGGAATATGTAGACTCAGTTGAAAGGGTGTAGTGTAATATATAATATATTAACTGTTGCACGCGACTCCATCCGCGTGGTAACTTTTCTCTTGAAATTTTTTCAATTTTTTTTGCTACAAACCTCACGGAGCCCGATACCTTTCCAACTTATCTTATTCATAAAACTCTCGTGTCACAGTTTTCGTTGCCATACTCCTTCGAAACGGCTTAAACGATTTTGATAAAATTTTTTGTGCTTCCGGTATCTATGAGAATCGGCCAACATCTAATTTTCATCCCTAAATTTTTTTAACAAAACAACGTTTGCCGGGTCTGCTAGTTTTTATATAATATAAAGGTTACTTCATCATCAAATACCCAATTTAAGAGTATTTGTATTTTCAAGCGATTTTCGAACTTAACCCAAGGGGAAAGGCATAATAATTTTCCCTCTGAATATCTTTCCAAACACGATCTGAACTATGTATTTAGGTGTAAAAATTAAATATAGAAACGATCTTCGCGATATATATAAGTAAAGGGGCAAACAAACGAACGGGTTACCTGCTGGAAAGCAACTACCGCCGCCCATAGACTCACAACATCAGTATTCAGTAGGATTGCAGGTGCGTTGCCGAATTCTACTATAATAAATACTAATATATAAAGTCACAAATTACCCTATTTATAATATTATAAATGTGGAAATTTGTGACTTTGTTAGTTTGTGAGTTTTTTATTTTTTTACGCCTAAACGGCTTTGATGAAATTTTGCATGGAGTTTAGCTGATTTTGAAGCATTTCATTGACGTCGATCTTGAGCAACCAGAAAAATATTCTGTATCTCCTGAAAGGGTACATCATGACAACGTTCAGTATTTTACTTTGAGTAGGTATAGTAGTAGGGACCTTCCCGAAACATCTCTGGCAGGACAGAGTTCCGAATAAGGGAAACCAATTTTCATGACACTTTACAGCTAACAAAAATATTGCCAGGATTTCGCTATTTGTCCCTAAATACCGTGACATAAAAGATGGCGCGATGTTTACATTCGATCTGTCCGACGTCACGGTGTCACGTAATACTACGTGCCGCAGGTGGACATCAACCTTAATGGCGGTCGGCACCAAATTGCCCCGTACCCGAGTATAAGGAACCAAGTAGTCTGTCTTCATAGACACGAACCGCGCGGGGCTTGTATGTGTAATCTTTTATATTACCCATCTAATGCAGCCTCTACATAATCATCGATGTTCGTTGTTCGTTAATCGCCAAGAGCATAGTGCAAGCGTACACTCCACAGTCTGTAGTACTTTGCAACTCATCGAAGACGAATGTAGACAAATATCGGCAGATGCCCTCTACGCAATCGTGTGTCAGCATCTGTATTCTTTGATTATGAAAAGAACCATTATATTTATGCGATGCTGCATGTGCACAAACAAATCGATAGATTTTTTTATCAATCTGCCCGTATGGTGCTAGTCTAGGCTTAAAACTTCATGTGTGTGCGGCGCCGCAAAGATTACGCCGCACATGTGTAAGCCGCGCGCGATCCGTTCGTATGAAGATTATTTACTTAGTTCCTTATATACTCTGCTCGTATCCCTACGCGGACGAAAATGTCGTCCTCATTATATAAATGACGCTTGTATCACGAAAACGACATGTTCCATTACATATAATGACGTAATATTTTTGCTTTGGTCGTTATTTTTACTAAACAATTATGGTCACACCACAAATTTTTAAGCACCTTTTGAACAGTTGCCGTTACTGTGTCATTATTAAAGACTTAATGAGGTGGGTAGCAGTTGGCATGGAGAAATTATGTCTATGAGCACATAGGCTACATTTTTAGTGTGTCTGTCTGTTTTTTGTGCGCCTATCTGTGTGTCGCCTGCACCTGACTATTGTACGCGATTCACGTAATTTTCAAAGTCCACGCGAGCAGAAGCGAAGGGCACAAGCTAGTTATTAATGATATTAAGAATGAAATAAGAGAAACTAAAGCTACTGTTTAGACAATACTTTGTCGCGTATACCTTGTATACTACAATAGTAATCAGAGTTAATTACTGTTGTATGGAGCTACCTGGCACAACGGATAGCAATTGCCATCCAACGGGGCAATGCTATTAGATTGCTCGGTACTCTGCCAGTTGGGGACGATTTGGAAAAGGTTTCCTTTTTATAGTTTTTATATTTTTATTTTAAGTTTGTATATTTATAATGTTTAGTTTAGTTGATAATTTCATTTATTATAAACGTAATTTTAATGTAAATAAAAGGTATTAAATAAAATATATATATTTTTAATTTTGTTGCATTACTGTCGTTAGTAATAATAATGTTTTCACTTTGAATCTGATGTCCAACACACATACCTAATTTAGTTAATTACTCATTATCTAGGCTTTATGTGTTCGATTGGATGGCGTCATGTGCTAGGAGATTAGTATTGTTATTTTTACTGATTGCACCTAGTTTTATGTCATTACTAGCTAATACCCGCGACTACGTCCGTGTGAAACTTTATAAGTAAAGATTTTATAAATATCCCGTTTCTACAATATTTTTTCATTACTGCTCGGCTCCTATTGGTCGTAGCGTGATGTTATATAGCATTTCCTCGATAAATTGGCTTACCAGCACAAAAATAATTTATCAACTTCGTCCAGTTCCGAGAGTAACGCGTTTAAAGAAACAAAAAACTTTTCAGCTTTAAATTATTAGTATAAAAAGTACCTATAAATAATTAACTAGCTGTCTCGGTTCCACATCGGGAGTCTACTAATTTATTTATTTATTTTAATACAATACAAAACATATGCCTACATCAATATCGGAATATTCAGCTTTCGAATTTCAAATAATTTTTTGAAATCGGATCCGCAGTTTCGTGTGAGCGTGCACGTAGGACAAACAAAGACACATTTCAATTTATAATATTAGTATGGATTTATATTTTTTTCTATTAATTTATACATTTAAAATTATATTGAATTTAAAACGTCCAGTGCAATCAGAAGCCCAATGAAAGCATATTGTTTAATCATTAAATTGCAAATAAACTCGTTTTGCTGCGATTTGTATTGTGCATATGCGATACCGCGACACTAATGACCATAATAATTAGCAATTGTATTCGACAAATCGACGGAAATTAGATAATATTTATTTTTCCCCACAAATACATTTCTGTTCTGCGAGTTTGTTACGCCGGTTCTTCTCGCCGGGTTAGTTCCCGAACCGGTGGTAGGCCAGTGCTAATTTTGAATAAAAAAGATTTTGATTTCATTTGTTCCTTACCACCAAAAAACACAAACAGTAAATAAAGAGTTAGTCATGCGATTGAGACATTTTATCTCTTTTTTTTAAAGTTATATACATTTTATTGTAGTATAATAATATATACCATATTAAATTAATAAAGTAAAAACTAAAATAAAATAAAACCCTTAATTATTTTGTCTCTTGCTTTTTTTTGTTGTTAAACATTATTGAAAATGTGAGTAAAAAAAAACATATTTAAACTGAAGTTTTGAAAACACAAACTTTAGTACAAATGGAGGCTTTTGGACCAAGAAAATGATTTGAAATTTATGTGTAGTAGTAAGTACAGTAATAAAATAAGTAACAATTGCTCGTATATTGTAAAATTGTTAGAAGCTTGATACATTTATGCCTTTAAGGCTCCTAATTACAGTCAGCGCTTAGTACTTACGAGCGTGATCAGAAATTTTGAGATGCTGTTATCATTCATAAAGAGACCTTTATGAATGAAAACAGCGTCTCAAAATTTTTTGATACAAACATAATTTATCAACTCTGTCCAGTAGTTCCCGAGAGTAACGTTTATGAAAACAATAAACCTTCCAGCTTTATAATATTAGGATGGAAGTATAGATAATTTTTATGTTTGTTGTTATCATTCATGAATGAAATGAAAAAAAAAATGAAAAACCTTTATGAATGAAAACAGCATCTCAAAATGTTTTGATTGTGCTCTTGGTAATAAGCACAGAGTATAATTTTATGGACCTAAGTCTCTATTAGGAAAATAACGCATAATTAGTGTAGATCGATGAATGTGTGACAGTTGACGTGTCTCAATTTAGACTAGTTACAGCTGTTTTTTTTAATAATTTAAAAGGCAACCGAGCAGACGGGTAACCTGATAGAAAGCAACTGTCGTCGCCCATGAACACTCGCCACATCCGAAGAGTCGCAAGTACGTTGCCGGCCTTTATGTGGGAATATGGGGTGAAAATATGGATAGAAGGGAATTAGGGATGTTGGGTTACCGGTAAACTCACTGAACGAAATACAGCACAACGCCGTTTCCCGCCAGTTTTCTGTGAGGCCGTGGTATCACTCCGGTCAAGCTGGTCCATTCGTGCCGAAGCATGGCTTTCCCACGGTAATGGGCATCCGTATTATGTACTTGAGTTCGGAAAATGCCTCATTGGTACACGCCTCCACCGGGATTTGAACCTGCACCCTCTAGAGTGCGAACCAGAAATCTTACCCATTAGGCTACGGACGTTTTTTTTTATTTCATCTGGGGCTATCGGTTTCCAGCAATTTAATAAAAAATATGGTTATATCGATTCACTATGTATTGTACCTAAGTCCTAACCACCTTATTCATAAAAATATTTAAACAATGTCATAGACCAATTATTTTATAGACTTACAGATCCCATACAAAATTTCGTATACGGGAAAATCATCCAAGGTCTAGATGGCGCTAGTCACGATGCTGGATAAATTCGGAAGTATAATAATACAACAAAACTAGATATTCGCATCAAACGGAGTAGCCTTAAAATGCGAAAAAACATTTTTCTGCATTTTTAAAACATCATATAAACACTCGTACATTAATAATGATGATGGTATAATTTCTCTATGGCAATGTTTAACTAATCAAAGCTCGCTGTCTCTTTCTGACTTGTGACGTTTTCATTATTCCAGAATTCAATGTCTGGTTTACACGTATTAAGTAGATAAGTAGTTAACTAAATTTTAAGTGACTTAACTTGCCACTTGCTACTAAATTTTGTGTTTACATGCAGTTCATAACTTAAAGTCAAGTTAAAATTTAGTTAACTACTTATCAACTTAATACGTGTAAGTAAGTATCTAAGTCATACAGCTGTCAATGTTAAGTTATTAAAAGTTATGGGGTATTTTAATTTTGTAATAAAAAATCAGACAAGACCTAAGTGAAATATCGTCGAACATAGACCAACTACTTCGTTAATATGAAGTATTTGACGAAGATAAGCGCAGAATGTGCTGAAAGCAATGTCAGATATGACTCTTACTTAAACCCCAGAGACACATTTCGATATCTTATCTGGGTCAAATTTGACGCTTGTAGACGTATCACTTACTCCAAGGGAAATACGAAGAAATGTGCGAGAAAATATTCTGTTCAGTCTTTACACCACGAATATCTTACTATTTAATAAGTACCATATACTTTATGGATGCTCATTGCTGTACGAGAGTCATGATTCGGCACGAATTGGCCGGCTCGACCGGAGTGATACTACGGCCTCACAGAAAACTGACTGTGTTTCGTTCAGTGAGTGAGTTTACCGATGTCCCAACTTCCCCAATCCCCTATTCCTATTCCCTCATAAAGGCCGGCAACGCACTTGCGATTCTTCAAACGTCGGTAGCTTTCCACCAGGTAATCCGTCTGCTCACTTGCCCCCTAAATATCATTAAAAAATTGAGACTTGCTCAAAATCCGATATTGATAATATTGCTTACTTTAGGCAATTTTACGTTTTCAGCAATTTTGTCTGTCAATCACGCTAAAACTACTGAAAAAGTTTCTTAGATACTTATTATCGTCGTTAAATTGTTCCTGAATAGATATATTTTATATATTTTAAATAGTTATAAGTAACAATTAAACAGAATTTTCTTTAATGGAAATATTTCTTTAATATCGATTCACAAATCACGTTGCGCATTTTGATTCGAATTCGGAAAAGCATTGAACAGAGAAGGCATCTTTTTGGGAGTTGGTTAGTAAAATAATATATCGAATTCATATAATTTCATTGATAAAATATCGATGAACTTACAGAAATAATTTTGAAATAGCGAGAAAATTCGAAGATAGAGACAGAATTCGGCGGTGGAAAGACAATTCGTAGAATTTGAAGTTTTTCGAAGAATTCGGATATAATGTAGGTATATAATAAATTGAGATACATTATCGTGAGTTCGGCGAACTTTTAAAAGATAAAATACAGGCGAAACCGAATTGTAGAAAACTTGTACCTACTAAGACTTATTCAACCAAAGTTGTATTCTTTTTTTAAACTTTGAAAAAAAAATTCGACTAGTTTGAGTGCATAGTAATATAGACGTGTGTATGAAAATAAATAGATCGGAAGTCGAGCGGCTTATTTACTTTACAAGGTAAATAGCGTGACTAAGTAAACTACATAACGCGTATATGTAACAAAAACTTCGTGCAGATAAACTGAGGAACTGATTATATGAGCTGGTTATCTCATAGATTTATGTAGTAATTAGCCGTGTGATGTGCCGGATGGACGGTTTTTATCTTGGAGCGTGAAAGATTTTGCAGTTTTATGGTGAACGCACTCAATGAGAGCCGAAGGAATAGAAGTCATTCCCTCTTTGAACTTGACAGCCCCTTTGGGGGCCTACTAACCTTTATATACCTATTCATATATCGAATTCTTAAATTTATTTTATCCGCTGAATTCGGCGCGTTTGGTTATGTAGGACGAGCGTTAACACTTTCAAAGTCCGCGGTATCGGAGGGATTCTTATAAAAATTATATATTATTTTAAACTTAATAGGGTATAAGCGTTTAAAATTAATTAATTGAATTCAAATTATTATGAAATGTGTTCTAAAAGATGTACAGAATGACAAAAAATCTCAGTATTCTGATGAGAAATAAGTAAGACATAAGCGATTTAAGTTGTCTCTTTCTCTCAAAACGTAATTTGGTATGAGCTTTGTATGCAGCTTATAGACTTTGACATCACAGTCAATATCGAATCTCTCTTTCTAATCGACTATTTTAAAGGTTATAACTTTTTTATTTTGAATTTCATCAATAATTCAATTTAACGATAGATTTATTTTAACAAAGAATTAAAATCACGCATATCACCAAATTAAAAGATCTGACATCTCAAACCACCGAAAAACAACTCTGTAAAAAAATTACGAAATATTTAAGACAAAAACAAATTGTATTTTTAGCGGTTAATTAATTTAGCAAGGTCATGTTGCAACATGCAACGTTCAACATTTTTAAACTGCACTTTTTAAATTCTTCGTCCTTTTCAAATATTTAAATTTAAACCTTGTACTAGGTAATGCTATAAATTTTAAGTCAATGCTGATTTTGCAATCGATTCGAGATTTTAATTATAAATTGTCAGGTGAACGAAATTGATTATAATTATAACTAAATTATGTTCAATGTCGTTCAAAAATATAAATTATAAACAATATAAATTTTGGATTACACAGCAGTTATAAAAATGTAAAAACGGGATAATAGTTTATAAAGTTTCACGCGGACGTAGTCGCAGGCAACAGCTAGCTAGTATTGTGTATTGATTACAATATCTTATATTTAAAGTCGGCATTGCAGATAGTCTATCCATAACTTTATTTGACAGATTTTGTATGGAGAATCTGTCAAAATAGTTGTGGATACCCTAACAGAAGCTATATCAGTAAGCGGTGTAAGCCCTAAAGAAAGTTGTAAAGAAAAAGTAAATTATTTATGAGATTGTAGGAGCTGTCGGGAATGCAATCTGTAGTGTAATTTATTGAAATGTCAGCCCGCAGTCGTTTGTCTTGATCTGAGTTCTGAGACTATAATACAGGAGCCCACCACAATAAACCGGCATTCATTTTTTGTTTTCATTTTAATTTGAATTTATTGATCAAACGAACCTTTATTGTTTATTCAAATGGGATGAACATTTTCGTTAAGGCAAAGGCATGGGTACATGTACTTGTTAGTATAGTATTCTCAAAGCCTCAGGAAGCAATAGAGTCTTCTATCTAATAATTATACTAGCGCACCCGACAGACCTTGTTCTTTCCGTCTAATTTGTAAAATATATGAAACATTTCGTCGCTGCGCGTGCGAATCCGCGTAAGAGCAACTCGTAAATACCGCGTATTTGCTTTTTGATGATTTTACAG
>JAOTAV010037998.1:0-18566 GCA_026546445.1 Cyclargus thomasi
GGACGTCCCTGCATCTTGGCTATTATTGCTTAACATCTATAAGTTCGACAAAGAAAAAAGTTACCTATAAATAGCCTTAAGTAAATCGAAATAGAGTAGAACAAACTAAAGAATAAAAATAAGTAAAATATAACTAAACAAAAGTCCAGCTAGGTCCAAGGCCGCCGTCGTCTTACGAACGAAATCCACTTGATGTCGCTGGACCATCACTATCAGTGTGTGTGTTGTTCTGAAAGGCCAGAAAATATTGCGAAGAAGAGACAACTCGTCAACCACACATCAAGAAACAATCTTTGAACATATTTCCTTTTATATTCAATATTGCATGGGCTCGGAATATTTTACATATTGTAATTCCAGGTATTAATGCAGAAAAATACGCTAAAAACTATTAAAAGTAAAAAAAATTCTAAATATTTTCAATTTAGGTTGTTTACGTGTTGACAACCTCATGACAATTCCAGATCAGTGGGTTAATTTCAGATCAGTGGGAACCAATAGAAAATCTATAGTTGTCTATCGTTGCGCCACCTAGTATAGATTTGCGAACTAAAATTTAGAAAATGGCCCATATCCTTGGTTATAGCTAAAGTGCCCTATAAATAAATACTTGACTGTCAAATATATCAAATTGACATTGATTAGTTTACGAATTACGATGCCATGCATTTTGTGAAGCCGAAATACGCAAAATAAAAAGGTTTTGTTGCTAATATTGAGTTAATTAATTAATTTTTCGTATTAAATTCGAATGATAATAATTTCTAAATTTGTACTGTGTTAAACAACTTATAAAATTATTCAAAAGTTAACCTATCTAGTAGCCGAAAGCCTTCTTCGAGTAACATGGAAGATAATTTAGGATTCGACGAGTTACGAGTAAACTACAAGGTATTGTTTCAGTTCTGATATATTTTTACTGTACTTTAAATTACTACATTACATTTCAAACGTTCTATTACAGAATGCTTTATCAAAAGCACTCAGTTCAAACGATGTCGACTTTCTGGACTCCTACTCTAGAAATGTTAACGATACAGATCGTAAATCTGCGATGGATCAAGCCTTTCGCGATCAACTTCTAGACCTGTTGGTTGAAGAACCGGATACTCTCGAAAACTACATTCAGTTCTGCATAGAATGTTGTAGACGCCATCTAGTAACTCCAACTATGCCAGTTGTTCTCCTTGGAGATATATTTGATGCGCTCACGCTTAATAAGTGTGAGAAACTATTTACTTATGTAGAAAAGGGAGTGAACATCTGGAGAGAAGAGTTGTTCTTCGGTGCTTGCAAGAACAACCTCTTGAGAATGTGTAATGACTTGCTGAGACGTCTTTCAAGATCACAGAATACTGTGTTCTGTGGACGCATCCTGTTGTTCCTCGCTAAATTTTTCCCATTCTCTGAGCGTTCTGGACTTAATATCGTTTCTGAATTCAACTTGGAAAATGTTACTGAATTTGGTGGAGATAGCTCAAGTACATTGAAGGATGCATTAGATGAAGATTTAGTCATACCTGATGACAAAAAGATTACCATAGATTACAACTTATATTGTAGATTTTGGAGTCTACAGGATTTCTTCCGTAACCCTAATACTTGTTACAGTAAAATACAGTGGAAGACGTTTGTAGCGGTGAGTGACTATATCAATTACTTTTTCTACTTGATGATATCCGCAATCTCATTGTTGGCAAAATGCCTTGATTATGCAGTAACAATACATTTTTTTAATAAAAAGTAACCTATATTCTTTCCTGAAACTCAAAGTATTTCCATACCTAATTTCACCAAAATATGTCCAATGGATTAAGTGTAAAAGCATGACATAGAGTATAGACAGTATAGGCATTGCTGATGGGTAATGGCTATAGTAATTTTGCAAAAATTAACAACAGTTACTTTTTTAATTCTGATGTTTATTGTAAATGAATGAAATTTGTTGCATAGAAGATATCTATTTATACTTCATGTAACTTCTAACAATAACGGTAATTTCTGTTTTCAGCACTCGGGTAGTGTTCTATCAGCATTTTCATCCTATAAACTAGAAGCTATTGAGCTTCAAAAGTCAAAACTTAACCGATTGAAGCCAGTTGGTACTGACGTCGAAATGACAGAGAGCAAGGAGCAGCATTACTTTGCCAAGTTCCTCACAAATCAAAAGCTGCTAGAGCTTCAACTGTCCGACTCCAACTTCAGAAGATGTGTCTTAATTCAGTTTCTCATACTGTTTCAATACCTTACTTCTACTGTTAAGTTTAAAATGTAAGTAAAATCTAGCTAGATTTCTATCTGAATTACCATAGCACAGCAACAGTACAAAAAATGACATAAGATATTCTTGTCTAAGTAAAAACACTATTATTCAATTGTATCTATGAATAATGAATATATGAATCTGTCAGATCAAATTTCACAGCAAAGTAAAATTCTAAATACACTGCAGCAAAAACTTTTTGGCTTTAGTCACAAACAAACAAATATACTTTATTGTGCACAAAAATAAAACTTAAATAGAAGCAACAATTAGTCACCTGTTATTCCATAATGTAATGTGTTTTCAATTAATAATTACAAACAATACAGACTTATATTTCTATTTATTTAAATAAACTTCAATCGAAGACATTAGTAGATAAAGCATCCAAGTAACATTTTAAAACTATAGAGCAATTGCTCATATTTTGCCTTATAATTAAAAAAAGTGTAACTCACACTTTTCACCAGTTTTTTTAATTATAAGGCAAAATATGAGCAATTGTACTACTGACTCGCGCACGAACAATTCTGTACCAGTGCAGGCCAAAAAGTTGGAAATACATATTTCTGAAAGTTTAAAATTTGAGTTTGATTAAAAAAAAAAAATGAGGCAATGGGAATCGAAATTGGGCCCCTCCGATCTTAACCAATTAACATGCCTCCTTATTATCTAGCCAAAAGTATATATTTTTTCTTATTATATATCTGCTATCGACTTTGTTGTGTCATAATCAGATAATTTGGCTTTCATCAATTTTTAGGGGCATTTCAGCATTCGCCTTCTAGGGGTTTTGGGTTTCTTAATTGTTGCTTGTCCAGTTCCAGGATTTGCCATCTTTTTAGTCTTTTTGTTTCTTTAATGTTGTTAGCTAAACATGAATATATATTTTTTTATTTTAAATAATTTTCTTAGTCCTCAAACCTCCATTTATGCAAAAAGGACAATTTCCCAAAAAGAGTTAATTGTTTCATCCCTCATAACTTTATATAAACTAGCAAATAGCTAAGTTTTATAAGAACTCGCGATATATTTAAATGCTGTGACATTAGGTTTTCTAAAGAATTAAAGTATAGTAATTAAGTAACAGTTTAAAAAAATATGATGCTGGATACTCTATTTGTTTAGTTTATCTTTACAGTTGCACATTTTAACTCATAGATGGTGTTAGCAGTACAATATCATTTTATCTATTTTTTATTATTATCTGTAATATCTTTACAATTTTATTTTTAAATACATCCACACTTAATATACTTAATAAATTATGCAAAAACCCAAAAACATAAGCTTTTATAGTTTATCTGTAAAGTGTACCACAAACATGTACAGAGAGTGGTATATAATAACTTCAAATTCGTTTTAAAGGGAGACTCAGGAACTTAAGTCTGATCAGCTGGATTGGGTGAAAGAGACAATGTCACTTGTGTACAAATTGCTTGGAGAAACTCCACCTGACGGCAAAAGGTTTGCAGAGTGTGTCAAGAGTATCCTAAAGAGGGAGGAGCATTGGAATAGCTGGAAGAATGATGGATGCCCAGGTTTGGAATAAGTAGAAATTTATATGAAGCTAGTAGACTTTTAATGAGTCAAAATTAAAATTCTTAATTTTTAAGATTTTTTTTTTTCTCTAATCCTTTTGAAAATATAAAGGAAATATCTTGCCAAGTGCGCCATGAAATTATATCTATTAATTAATGAAATACATATTTCTATAGTTGTTGGTTGAAAGCAATTTTTTTACAAGCTTCATTTGGCTTTTTTTGTGGCATTTATCGACTGCACTTCTGATTGATCTGTAATTTTGCAACCTTGAAAAGAAGGTTACAATGCAATATAATTTATTTTATCATAAGTTCCCTGCAACAATTTCAGAGTTTCAAAAACCCAAGCCACCAGTACAGACAGAATCGACGGATGATGTTCGAAGAGCAAAGAAGAGACGCAGACCCGTTGGGGACATTATAAAGGAGTACAAGTCACAGGATAAAGACTTTATGGGGAAGTACGTACTGCAGTTTCTAATCTAAAATTACGCTGCAAACATGTGTCATTAGTTTTTTAGCTACATAATTGTAAAAAGCTACAATAAATCAGGATATTGTTTAAATTATTGTGAATGATACTATGAGGCTGGCATAGATGCAAGTGCATCATAAGCCTCATCAAAAATATTATTAAAAAAGAGCTCCTGGCTCTATTGAGCTTTTTTTTAAATTGAATGTGCCGCGGCATTCCGATTCTCTTGTTCGAATCTCAATACAAATTTAATATTTTTTTATTCAAAATTAATACTTAAGATACACTTTCTAAACGTCGAGACTACGGTGCCTACCACCGGTTCGGGAACTAACCCGACGAGAAGAACAGGCGTAAGAAACAGTATATCGTAAAGCTAATTTAACATAATTTTTTTTATAAATACATAAGTAATTGTAAATAAAAATAATATGTATATACAATGTATTGTAACTTGTTTATAAAATAGATAAAAAAAGGAAAAAAAAATCGGTTGTCTGTAAAGTCGGTTTACAGACGATAGTTGAACGTGACACCGTCTTAAGAAAATACTAATGGAATGGTAGCATTTTTAAAAGAAAATTTCAATTTCATTTGTTTAATAGATTTGTATGTTCCGCGCTCTTGCTTGTACTCCAAGCCTTAAACGGAACGCCTCAGAGCGAGGTAACGCCGCATGAGTCATGTTTTTTCGTGCGTGCAGCCAACTCTATCGAATTATAAGACGTTGTCACGTCAAAAAATTACAGACTTCAACCATAAACAAAAGTGACGTATGATTATCATGTCATAACCAAATATATAGTGTGTGTAGCGGTTTATTTATTAAAAAATTAACAAAATTAAAGCATATTTTAAAATAATATTGATATTCATAATAATATAACACGCTTCTCCTCCATATCAACTATAACTAGGATAACATTTCATACTTTTATATCTACTCGTCTTTCGTAAACTTTGTATGTACCCCACATACAAAGTTTTCCGCTCGCGTATACATATAGATAATTTTAAGAGTATATAGTACTCATCATTTTCTAGGCGATAAAAGCAAAACATTCCAAGTCGAGAACATCAGCGAAATCATCTATATACCAAAAGGTAAGTGGAAAATCCAATTTTAGCTAATTGGTCACTAGTGACCCCGTGCCCACTTCATCACACGTCCACTATAGCTTGACCATAAAAGAGCTATACCGCGCCTTGGATATGAGCGCGGCGGGAAAAGGGATGGTTACCATGGTTACCGGCCGTCAACGCCTTCGGCGGTAGTACACGTACATGATACTAAATTCCAAGATAGCATCATGCGTTATCTCGTGATGAGACGAACATAACTTCTAAGTCGACCGACTATTATGAATGAAGATCATTATGCCGTACGACGTTTTATACGCTACTGTAGTTAGTTGTGTGGAAGAAACTGCTCTTGTAGCCGGGGAGGTGAGAGTGCTATTTTTGGAGTAACTCGAGCGTGGTGGAGAACTGCCTCCTGATTCACGATGCGATTCCGCGCGGAAACGAAAACGTTCTCACGGAAACTCCCGGCACTTTAAACAGAAGTTTCTGAAGTCGGGAACGATTCCGCGCGGAATCACATCGTGAATCAGGGGGCTAGTACGTTTTGTAGATTAATTAAAATGGAGAAGAAAATAATAAGCGCATTTTTATTTTAATGGAATAAGAATCTACAGCGATTTATGGTTATAAAAATGAAAATTCTTTATTTTTATTTAAATTGAACATCTATTACAAGATTTTAAGCAGCAAGGCCTAAAGCATTTAGCTGAATGTGACTTAAAATATATGGGAAGTTAGGTTACGAAAATATGTCGCTTTGTTGTTCTATGCTATTACAGGCTTACTTTACATTTAAATTATCAGTTTTTTGTGTGAAAGTGTCCTTTAGCGTTATTTTACTCTCACGGTTTCAATAACATTTCGGTACATAAAAATATTGTTTTAGGAACCGAATTAACTAAGAAATCTCATTTTTATACCATGATAACATGTAGAAAGTCTACACCTGCTTAATCCGACGTGCTCGAGTAAATCCAAAATTCCCCTTTTGAGCTCCCCTACTATTATTATAGAACCGCCAATTCGTACAGTTCCTTTATTGTATTTAAGTAAGCAAATAAAAAAAATCTTTCTTCCATAGAACACTCTTTCGCATCTATACTAATAGTATGAAGAGTTGTCTGTTTGTTTGGACGCGCTTATCTCAGGAACAACTGGCCGAAATTAAAATTTTTTTTAAGTGATTACTCCATAAATCGAGGAAGTCTGCAGGCTATAACGTTACGCTACGGCCAATAGGAGCCGAGCAGTAATTACATATTGTTGTAAAAAAGGGATGGGGTGTAAGGAAGAGTAATAGAACACAAATCGTCAAAAAAAGTTGTCTGTGTGTATTTTTGTCCGTTCGTCTGTTTGTCTGTGTGTTTATTTATACGCGCTTATCTCCTGAACTACTAAAGGGATTCGAATAAATCTGTTTATTTAGTCTATTAAGTCTAAGCAACACATAGAATACTTTTATCCGGGGAAAATATACGGTTCCCGCGTGATATATAATACAAATTTTTACTTCAACTAGTTCAACATTAATGAAACTCACTTTCTTACTTGCACCTTTTCCACTTAAAGTGAAACTTTGAAAAGATTGAGTTTGATTAATTTTGAACATGAATTTCCACCAAGAACCAACAATACATTCAATTACTTATATCGACTAGTTTATTATATATGGTTTCGAAGTATGGATATAACTTTTAAAACCACGATCCACTTATAACGACTAGTTTATTATATTTGGTTTCGAAGTATGGATATAACTTTAAAAAACCACGATCCACTTATATCGACTAGTTTATTATATTTGGTTTCGAAGTATGGATATAACTTTTAAAACCACGATCCACTTATAACGACTAGTTTATTATATCTGGTTTCGAAGTATGGATATAACTTTTAAAACCACGATCCATAACAGCAGCAGACGTGATGATGACACCGCCGCAATATCCGAGATATTTACATTGCGAGGTCCTTATACGGCGTGTCCCAAATTTCATCAAACGATCCACTTTGTCGTCAAAGGACTATCGAGTTCCTTGCGTCATCGAATTGTTAGACGCCTATAGCGTCTTGTGTTCCCTTAGGGCCTCCGCACACGGCGATTTAAGGTAGCTATCGTTGGTTTACGGACGCGTGTCGTTGTACAAAATCTCCGTTGCTGTTATCGATGGGCACGTACCCAGTTAATATCCGTATCTACCCAAAATTGCCCATAGAGATTTTCTAAAAATCCTAATAACTTTCAAACGATTTAGCAATTTCTATTTTTTTTCGGTCGCAAAATACATTATTTCATTTTATTTTTTGTTTTTAAATTTATAATGATTTATTATATTTTATGAATATTATTAATTTATTATAGTTTTATTTACCCAAAATGTTGGGTGGATATGGGTATTTACCGGGTACGTGCCCATCTCTAAAATCGCGTGTTTGTGTCGCTTCTGCTTCGTGTTTATACCGTGGCTGCGACAAACGCGCGTTATTGTTGTGTTTATCAACATAAAATGTGTGTCTTGTACACTGCTATTGAGACGTTAGGCCTTACGCCGTTTGTCCACCAAAACTGTCAACCGAGAACGGGAATTTTTCGGCCCTATAAAATGCAATTTATGATATAGGCTACAAGTTTCATTTTTAACCTACTTCCAAAAACGAGGAGGTTATATTTTCGGCTGTGGATATTTTTTAGTTTTTTTTATTTTTGTATGTTCAACGATTACTCCGCCGCTAGTTAACCGATTCTCAAAATTTTCTCTCCAAAAAAATTACAGAAAAACTTGTAGAGTTGATAAAGTTGTATTTTCAAACCCTTTTATAAATGTAGCTTCAAACTTGAAAAAACCAACAACGCGTGTTGTGTCGTTGTGACCTGACCTTTACAATATGTCGTTATACAGCGGTCACTCACAAGTGTCACATTATCTTATACAGGGTGCCACTTGGGTAGGTGATGGTACGCGGCGTCTTGTAAAGTATCACCCAAAACGCTAAGTGCACCTTTTTTTGCTGATAAAAGAAATGGCTATAAAATGAAAATTTGGTACTTTTTATCAAAGTACTAGAAAGACACAATCAATTTTCGCGCTTTAAAAACATTTTTTAAAGACTGCGCGGCTCCTATTGGACGTATCATGATGTTATTCCAAAAAATATTTTTTAACGACGTTAAATGGCGTCGCGCAACCGCCATGTTTTAATTTTTAACGTGGCTCATCTAAGAACACTAGCAGTTGCTCGCGACTACGTCCGCGTGTAACTTTATAAATTATCCCGTTTTCACTACTTTTTTTGATTACTGCTCGGCTCCTTTTGGTCGTAGCGTGATGTTATATAGCCTATAGCCTTCCTCGATAAATGGACTAACCAACACAATAAGGATTTTTAAATTCCGGCAAGTAGTTTCTGAGATTAGCACGTTTAAACAAACAGACTATTCAGCTTTATGTCGTTAGTAGAGATTTATCTCATTACTACTCATTACATTTTCAGTGGGTGAGGTTTTTAGTTGTGCTTAAGAGGGTTATGTACTTATTTAGTAAATAGACAAACGTTACTATTATTATTATTAATAACATAATTATATTTTCTGTAGGCTAACAGGAATCTGCCTGAATTTGAACCGAAATCGTTTACTGTTGAGTAAGTGTTTTACATTTTACACAACATTTTTCTTATAATTTTACTTCCCACTCTAATTAATGACATCTATTTCTTATATTATGCGGCTATACGAAAGTCGGCCAAGTGCGAGTTCGCCTTGCGCATGACGGGGTTCCGACTTTCGTACCTAATCCATTGCAGATATTAATTTATGCGGAAGTCCTAAAATGTTCCTAATAGCAATATTACAAAGGAATTGCTCTGCAATTTATATTAGTGCATTTTGTTCAAAAATCGAACAGTTATCCCAGAATCAATTTTAAATTAATGTGCAAAATACTGTTTTGTACATTTAGTAGTTATTTCCTAGAAACACGACAAATTGATGCTATACCATATTTCTTGTCAACGATAGCGCGATGCAGAAGACGCAACAGCGACATCTATTGTAAATGCACTCTAGTCGACAAGAGAGACCAATAATTAATCGACTCTTTTTTTATAAGATAAGGGGGTAAAGGAGCAAACGGGTTAACTGATAGAAAGCAATTACCGCTGCAGAGTTACAGGTGTGTTACTGGCCTATAAATGCCTCTATGTTGTGATATAGAGTTACTGCCATCGACGGTTGGCCGCTGACGACAGCACAGTGGAGGAAGGTGGAGGAGCATCGCAGCTCCCGCGCCGGGCTACCTGGTTCCCTGGACTCTGTCAAGAGGGTTAAGGAGAAGGTGAGTGCCAGAGACACCAGCGGTCCTAGCGTGGCAACCGAGAAAATGTTTCCTTCTACACTAAGATAGACAAAGTGACGGATGCACAAAGGATATATGTCAGTGTATTACAACTGTCAGTTTGTCTATATTTTCGTATTTCTACTGACGCCATGCTAACCCTTAGGTAGATCTGGGGACAATTATTAACTTCGTCCTTATACCAGTATCGTTACTAGCGAACTATTAGTCTTGAAAAAGCATCATGCTCCCAAAGGAGTCTTCCAAGAATATAATAGAGTGAGGCAGCAGAAAAAACTTAGTATTTTTTTAGAATAGTGAGGCAAACAAGCAAACGGGTTACCCGATGGGAAGCAACAACCGTCGCAAAACAACACCACATCAAAAGATCTCCAGGTGCGTTGCCGGCCTTGTAAGGGGGAACATGCTCTCTTTTTAAGGTTTTCAGGTCGTAACGATCCGGATATACTGCTTGCGATAGTTCATTCCAGAGTTTAGATAGTATAAGATGAAGTCTTGAGCATAATAATATTAATATGTCTCGTGTGTCAGTGAGAATTATAAATCCCCTCCAACTCTAATTTAGCGGTCAGTTGATGACAATATCAGCGTTAGCATTTTTTTTTCAGTTTTCCATCAACCGCAACAAGCCACCTCTGTACATACCCAAGCCGCACGATGCATACGTCAAAGTGGAGTACTCGCAGGTCGGCGATAACGTCGCCGTGCGACGTGACGACAGGAGGGAGCAGCAGTTCTACCACGCCGTGCGCTGTTGGAATGCTCGCGATCCACAGAGGAACGTGAAATGTGCTGAAGTCAGGTGGGTTTTATAGCCTGGCTCCCTAGACGGGTGGCAAGCGATTATCGTGAACTCCAATGTTTTTGTATAGTTGAACGAAAAGTCACGTGATCTAGTCATAAGAAATCGTAACGTAAGCGAATCGTAAATCAGAATCGCTTCGTAGCGTACGCCACTTGTCTAGTAGACCTGCTGTTAGCTTAAATCAATAAAACAACTGACTTTAATGAAAAGTATTTATATCATCGTACCGTCTATTAGGTATCCTCGTTTCGACAAAAACATAACTATCAAAATCAATTCACAAACGTCGAAGTTATGTGCGAACATACAAAAAACATTTAAAGACGATAATTTGTTTTTGGGGCTTTATAAACTAGGCTGGTCGTGTTTCATTTGTTACCGGCATGGGTCTAACGACCGATTCAATTGCAGGTTTGCCATGTCGTAGAGAAGTATGAGAGCCTTGTTATTAAAAGTGCTATATCTTTGATTATATTTCTCGTTCGCGGTCACGTGCCCCATGGATCGGAAGGTCACCTTTAACCATTGAATTCAAAACCAAATCGTGCCGAAAAGCTGTATTGCGATAAACTTTATACAATAAACATAGTTTAGCGCAATCCGCATTCGACCTGCCCGATGTTTGTTCGCCGCATGCCAAGACAAACAAGGTCTCGTGAAAAATTGCCGATTTTCATGACATATACGCTGAGTTACTACAATTTAAAGAGTTGCACATTCTATTTAGCTTAAAAGCTCTTAGAGTAGAAATTTTATTTTTAAATCGGGTTATTTCCGATAATTATCGCAAGGGTTATCACCCATATATTTTAAATTTTAAAACAAGCTTAAAACAACACCGAATTATAATATTTTGCTATAAATAAAGAAAGATCAGGCAAACGTATTCTGAAGGTTCAGATTTTTTTCAACTAAATTATACTTCTTTGGATTTGAACGAAAAAATATAAAACAATTTAATAGTTATTAACGTTCGCAAGGTTTGTAGAGCGGGTCGCTTTGTTGAGTTTAATTCTGCTGAGTGGTGTTTTGTTTCACAGTAATTTACGTTAAGGCTCCTATATACACTGACCGACTGGTAGTCTAGACTCCTACTCACTTATTCATAAAAATATTTAAACAGTGTAATCGAGAATCGCAGTCCTTTTTCTGGAATATTGAAAACGTCACACGACAGAAAGGGACAGCGAGTTTTGAGTAGTTAAAAACTGTTTGAATATTTTTTATGAATAAGAGGGTTAGAGTCTAGGCTGCTCGGTTAGTTAGTTAGTTAAAAATATTGATCCATGCTGATATTATAAATGCGAAGAGTGAGTCGTGTCGTGTCGTGATGAATTGGTGGGTGCGAGCGGTACGTTGTACAATAATACAAATAAACGCTTCACCCAAGTATTGGCTGAAGCGGTTGTGGCTATCGAACAAAATTTAATAATACTTTTTAATTATTGTAAAAAATTAATTTATAATTACATACGAACTTACTACACTAGTACCGCTAATCCATTTGAATGTTACTGTATTCTTTTTTATGTTAGCTACCTACTTATATATTATACAAAATATTTTTTTGTGTTTGCGGATCTAACTTATCACCAGCGAGTAGGACTCGAGCACGAAGGGTCCCGTACCGGTAGAGAGCAAACATTTGGGAGACATTCTCTCGAAGATTAAACAGCCTTAATCTGTTCACTTCGTATCAAGCAATAGCGCAATGTATAAGATATTATAGCAACGTCTATTGGCAAAGGACTAAAAACTGGTCAAAAATCACGTTTATTGTATAAGAACCCTTCTTAAATACTTAATTTATTTTATTTTTAGAATTTGTTGTTTTAGTAGCAATAGATATGCATAATCTGTGAAAATTTCAGCTTTTTAGCTATTGAGATAGAGCCTGGAGGAAGACAGACGGACAGACATCGAAATATTAGTAGTAGTAGGGTCCCGTTTTTACCCTTTGGGCACGGAACCCTAAAAAATGGAGTCTTACAACAATTCTTATCTTTTAGAAAAGAGTTTCGCGAGTTATTCTTAGAGCCGACGATGACAGCACCGTCACCCAGCGAGCATACGGTACATGAGGTAAGAAGCTTCGCGCACACCGTTGATGGGGCGAGCATCTATACTAATAATATAAAGCTAAAGAGTTTGTTTGAACGTACTTATCTCAAGATCTACCGGCCGGAATCGAAAATAGTACATTGTGCAACTAGTGCGAAAAGTTGTCAATTGCCCTCTAGAGCGATGCGAGCGAAGCGAGTCCGTTCATTCGCTCGCAATTGACAACTTTGCACAAGTTGCACATACTATTTTATTTTATTACTCAGGAAAGTGGTATCTACGCGCATACTTTCGGGGTCGAAAAGACGCTAATGGCCCATTTCACAATTACAACAAGAGTTTTGAGTAAAATCAAATGTATGAAATTCTCGTGTCACAGTTTTTGATGCCATACTCCCCCGAAACGGCTTGATCGATTTTGATTAAATTTTTTGTGCTTATCCGGTATCTATGATAATCGGCCAACATCTATTTTTCATCCCCCTAAATGTTAGAGGTAGTACAGCCCTAATTTTTTTTGGGTCAGCTAGTTTAATGTAAAATTTTCGGTGCCCACTTCACAGTTACCATAAGAGTTTTGAGTACATTTAATGTCAAATTTTTATTGGCACACACAAATTGACGAAAAACCTTGAAATTCAGCACTCAAATTGACATTAAATTTACCCGAAACTCGTGTGGTAATTGTGAAGTGGGCAATTAGCGTTTTCTCGACCCCAAAAGTATGCGCGAAGATACCACTTTCCCCGCATGAGAAATAAATTTTGTATTTATTAGTCAATTTATTGAGGAAGGCTACGTATCAATATAGACGTAAATCATCACGCTACGACCAATAAGAGCCGAGCAGTAATCAAAAAATGTTGTAAAACGGGATAATTTATTTATAAAGATGTACACGGACGTGTGTAATCTCCGGCAATAGCTAGTTTTTCATACAAAGCGCGCACTTCGTCGTAAAATTTGTGTGAAAATGCGATGCGCCCGGGCACGCCCCGTCGCAGTTTGCTCACTTCTTTAATGTTTTACTAGCTGACACCTTCTCGCTTTTGGCAGTCGGTAAGAAAGTTACTTGCTCTGATTGATTGGAAACCAGGAAATTGTTTATCCCGCAGCATTTAATCAGAACAAAAAGTTTTCTATAGTGATATTAATCTGAGACCTGTCCCATGTGTTATGTTTACCAAATGCCAGCAAAATCCACAAGTTGACCAACAAACATCCAAAAAAACATTTTTTATTATAGTAATGGGATAACCTTTCAGGAAGAAGTTGAAGGTGAATTCTCGAAAGAAGAACCAGGTATGGTTTCAAATAAGTATTAAATTTAAAATTAATAAATTCGAAGACCTCTGTGTGGTTGAGCACCTTGTTACCGCTCGCCGGGGGTCGCGGGTTCGAATCCCGCCGACGACGGAACAAAAAAAGTTTTTCAAAGTTCCTAAGTTGTGGATGTGTATTAAATATGTTTATCATATAATAAAAAACTAAAATATATGTATAGTATAAAAGTATTAAATATATTTACGTTGTCTAGTACGGGTACTTACCTGCCTGGCCTGGCCAGGCTGACGTGGTGTGAAGCGTCCATAGATTATTATCATTATTACGGGAAAATTTGTAGAAACCAGAGTATACCGTGATGCGTTTTGCCAGGTTTGTATTTATTTTGCGTTTAGGGCCAACGAGTGACTTCACCAAAAAAAGGAAATAATAAAAAGTAAAAAACAATTAACTTATAAGACAAAGGACAAAGGAAAACAAAAATAAAGAAAATATAAAACCAAGTGCTAATAAACAGACATACACAATGGTTATTGGATAATTCTTGGTAAGAATAATAATAATAATAACTCCCACACCGGTTTCGGTGATGGTGGCCGGTTTCGTTGAAATTAGGCCTGTTACGCAGGAGTAATTTTATAGTGCCCAAGTGGGTGCGCAGTACACCGGAGCACTCTCTCTTCCTTTACTCTCATAGCCCAGTGGGACGGATGACCGACACGACTGGCGAGAGATCAGGCGCAGGACCGACTTTTTACATGTCCGTCCGACGCATGGATCATCTCACTTGTCAGACAATCAGGTGATCAGATCATCACATGTTTCTAACGCTGGAATAGAACCCTCGACCCCCGAGTCAAGAGCAGAGCTCTATACCACTAGACCACGGAGGCGTCGAAATCTGGGAGGAATAATAATTTATTTATATGTTTCATGTATCTCTATGATTCCTAAACATATGAGATTAATAAAAAGAGAAACGATTAATATGCAAAATGTTAAAACATCTTCTGGGTTTTACTCCAAGAATCAATGCATACTAATAATCCATACTAACGTGATAAATGCGAAAGTGTGTCTGTCTGTCTGGTACCTTTTCACGCTTGAGCCGCTGATCCAATTTTGCTGAAATTTGGGATGAAGATAATTTGAGTCCCGGGAAAGGACTTAGGATGCTTTTTATCCCGGAAAAATGTACGGTTCCCCCCAATAAACGTATTTTCTGGCATCATCAGTAATGTTGTTAATAAAAATTGTCTTTTTTCATTCCTTCCTTGCAACCGATTGACTTAATTTTTGACATAGGTTTAGTTTAAAATGGATAGTTTTTTAAGATTAAATCCTACCTGCATGCCTTTCTCCCCAGTCTGTCCATAATGTTATATCTTTAAGTTTTTCAGTCACTTTTGAGTTTTATATATCTTGGTAGAAGTGTGTCTATCAGTAAAAGTATTGACATATCACTGAGCTGAATGAGTAGAATCTTATAAAAGGGGATATTCTACTCCTCCTTCCGTGGACCCAGCGAGGTACAGGCAGGGGAGGTGCAGGTTCTTTTTTTTATTATATTTAGGGGCAAGTGAGCAGACGGGTTACCCGATGGAAAGCAAATGCCGTCGCCCACGGACACTGGTAATATCCGAAGAGTCGCAAGTGCGTTGCCAGCCTTTATGAGGGAACAGGAAATGGTAAATGGTGGTAATGGTCCACCGGTATAACTCGCTCACTGAACGAAACAAAGCACAACGCCGTTTCACGCCAGTTTTTCTGTAAGGCCTTACAGAAAACTGAGTGATCTCCAGTCGAGCCGACCTATTCGTTTCGTATCATGGCTCTCCCACGGCAAGTAATGTCTAAGGACACTTTTGGGTTTGAAAAAAACATCATATTTCCCAAAGAAGACTTATTTTTAGAAAGGCTTATAAGTTATAAGACCTAAAGGCTGATAAAGCAAGTAGGTAAATAATTATAATAGCTGAATATGATATATTTTAATATCTAAAAGATATATAGCCTTTGAAATAAAAGCCTGTTAATAATTATTTTTAGACCTAATCTCGCCTAGAGATAGCGATGACGAAGAGCTCTCCTTGACCCTGCCAGACAAGCTAAAGGACAAGTTCATACAGCTGGACTTCGTGCCGCTGTGCACCAGGGAGAAGACGGAAGATGGGTAAGGAGTTTGTCGAATATGCAGCGGCCAAAAGTTAACATTCCGATTCTCGATGCAAGCAGCCGCGAATAAGCAACAGGTTTTCTAATGACACTGTCTAGCAGCCCATGACGCCGCTGCCTTGAAGTGACGTAGAACGAAATGAAACCTATAGCTTACATCATAGAGTGGCGTTTTATTTGAGTTATTTATTTATTTACCGTTTAATTCAGGCATGTGTGTCGATACCGACCTTACAGACTAAGATACATATATTCATACTAAAATGTAACACTAACACTAAATGCGAATTGTCTGCGACGTGGGCGCGGTGTTCAGAAGTCGTCCTCGGATGCTCCTGTAGACGACTCCCGTCGGTCAGAAGTCCTCCTTCTCGAAAGTCGGTAGATGGTGGGACGGGATCCTCACTACAAAGGATATAAAATTCACTTTATGGCGGAACTCCAAGCGCTCGACCCTTAAGACAAAGTGGGGTTTGCTTGTGGTATAGTCCACGACCTGCTCGACCGTCGTGGAGCAATGCAGCCTGGACATGTACGAGTACAGCGACGTCGCGGGAGTCTCACACCGCAACACCTGCTCCGGTCTTCCGGTTATTGTGTGTCGCGGCCGCCGGTCGCGTTGATCGGAATCGCACCTTTACTCCTGACAGAATCATAATTCGAATCAACTCGATTTTGTTCACCACACCATAGACACGAGTGACAGGTCACACTCTTGAGATCTAAAATGTAAAATATTTTTGATATCAGGATAATCGTATAAGTATAAGATCGAGCTAACTTGATTTATGATTGTATCTTTAGGACCCGTAAAAACGTTGATCAGAAGGTAAAAGGAATCAATTTTCTGGTTCCCAAAAAGTGAAAGTACTAAAAGAAAAGCACCACCAGCATCTTTTTCACCAACCACCATAGGGTTATGCTCGTTTTAACCAACCATTCCCTTAACGCTAAGTGTCAACTTAGTGGTCATTAAGTGTACCTATCCTTTAAGATTTTACAAGCTTTTATATGTCACCTTGTTCTAATGGGTCTAAGAATTTAGATGACTCATAATTTTTGTCGCTATCAGACCGAGACGCTTGGTGAAAGCTGGCAATAGTTTCCTGAATGTTTATTCGACACATCTAAAATTCTCTCGCTAAATGATAATGCTGATATTAAATGAATCAAAATCACGTTGTTCGAAACCCTAATTTTATTAATCACGCCCAGTTGCATTAAAATATCCCGTACAATCGCAATAATAGGTCCTGAAATTTATTGGTGTATGAATAATTAGTAAATAATTGAATTGTCCGGGAGTGGAGTAATTATTATGGTTATAATTCCGTTTAACCGTTCACGATTGATTGCCTCACGCTTTCGAGACGAAAATTAAAAGTGTGACCGGAATTCCTAATGAGGGGTCTAATACCCCAGCAGGTACAGCATAACTAGAATGGTGACACGAAAGAATAGAAAAACTTACAGATTTTTGGGATAAACTGACAGATTTCTTTTGTGCATCCGCCAATTTGTTCTGCTGTTGAAAAGAACACTTTCCCGGTCGCCATACTAGGTCCACTTGTATAGCACGACCAAAGTATAGACACACAAGAATAGAAAAACTTACAGATTTTTGCACAACAATGGAAGGATTTTAGCAGTTTATTGTGTTAGTCTTCTTGTTGTGAAAAAAACCCTTTTACCCCATACTAAGCCACAAATTAGTTAAAGGGCTAGTAAGAGTATCAACACCTATTTTAATTACCAAATCGGGGAAGCTGAAACAGAGCCAGATTGCAGATCTAAGTTGCGCTGACTCACGACTTACATGGAATTCACATATTCTGAGTTCTGACCAAATGACACAGGTCCGTCAACTGGCTCTCTTTAAATTTCCCCCCATTATACATCTCACAAATCTCAAGAACTACTGGCCGGAATCGAAAAATTATTTTGTGTTGGTTAGTCCATTTACCTGAAGACTATAGGCTATATAACATCACGCTACAACCAAAGAGAGTCGAGCGCTAATCAAAAAATTTTGTAAAAACGGGAATATATTTATAAAGTTTTAGTTTTTCGAAAGCTATTTGTATATTATAGAATTTTATTCGGGAAAAAGTTGCAAGTAAAAGTATATATAATGCAAATTCCATTAAACAATTTTCACTCATTCCATATTTCAGCATCATCATGACACCAGATATGCTGGATGCCGCTGAAAAGAAGAGGCAAGAAGAAGCGGAGAAGGCTCTAGAAGCAATTCACCAGCTGCAGCAGCACAACGAGCAGCTGCTGGCGCGGCAGAAGTTGAGGTGTCTCCTGCTGGAGAGGAGATTCCCAGGTCAGTGAAAGCGTAGGATTCATATACAGTAATATATAATAGCTTCTGATGACGACTACGTCTACGTGAAGCTTTATAAATATCGTTTTACAGTATTTTGACGTGACAACGATCGATAGAGCTGGCTGCACGCACGAAAAAACATGACTCATGCGGCGTTACCTCGCTCTGAGGCGTTCCGTTTAAGGC
>JAOTAV010038009.1:0-18566 GCA_026546445.1 Cyclargus thomasi
TTAAATATATTTCCGTTGTCTGGTACCTGTAACACAAGTCCTTCGGGTACTTAGCACGGGGCCAGATTGACGTGGTGGAAAACGTCGACAGATAAAAAATCACAGAGGTGCGTAATTCTAGTTTTTAACCGACTTCCAAAAACGAGGAGGTTATTATCTAGGTTATATAAATGTCAAGCATAGCTTTTTTATGGGATTACCTAAATGAGTTTATTTTAGTATTCAAACAACATTTCATTCTCAAAACCACTTTCAAACATAACATTCGTATGGAATTGGGTACTCCAAATCTCCCAAAAATGTTTTTGGAATATAATAGAGGATCATTATTTCCCATCGCGTGACCACTGTCGCCTGCAGGTTAAATTGATATCAGATTTTATTACACCCCAAATTCTAAAACACTTTTCCTCCTTTTCACAATACAAATTACGACTTGGCGGAAAATATATATTACAATTGTAATACTCAGGTAATTTTAGCCTATCTTTCTTTTGGCTTTGTCTGTAAATACGTTTTTCTTCAACAAGATGTCGACGCATAGAAAAACACTTCTACATATAAGAAGTTTATCTGCATTCATCATCATCATCATCATTTTGGTATGGTTTTTTTTGGTGATCTGCAGGACAGGCTTAGCCTAGTGCAGACATTAGTCTGAGCCTGTCCACTGAACCAAAGGAAATGGAATATTGGTGCTGTATATTATTGAAGTCAAAAAATTTACTTATTTTTTTTCTTATTTATTCATTCTCTCTCATTTAATGATTTTTAACTACTTCTTTAACTTTGTATCAACGGCTATATATTATATAAATCAACTACAAGTTGTTGCCCGCGACTCCGTTCGCGTGGCCACAAAAATGAGAATTGTTAACATCTTTAATAAAATTAAATGCTTATCACACTTTGTGACCCCTTAACAGAACCTTGAGAAATTAACTGAGTAGGGTACAATGTGTAGCTTCCAAGCGCCGTTGTAGTGCTTGCTATTGCTTCTACATGCTATTTTCGTTTTTTTTTCTACGTTTATCTTGATTTTTTTGGTACAAACTTCATGGAGGCCCGAGACCTTTCTGTCGAATCCAAAACCGTGGAAATCGGTTCGTGCGTTCTAGAGTTTAATCGTCAGGAAGGAAAACCCGACTTGTTTTTATATAATAGTTGGCTCCGATATATTATAAAGAACATATTATTATAATGATCAAGGGGGATATAACAATAACGATCTAGGAAAGAAGTTATATCTTCCTTTTTAGTATTTGAAAAAATTTGATAATAAATCAAAAAGTAAAAGTAGTTTAAAGTCGAACGGAAATCCTACCACATAAATAATACAAATTAATTGCTTAAGTTTTTTGGCCCCACGTCCATGAAACGTTCCCGATTGTGTGTTGGGCCGAAACGAGAGTTTGAAAGCTTTCATTTAAGACACATAATGGATGTTTGCAGAAAATCATGTTTTTAGATTTTTGGAAACTTATAGGTAAATTTTGTATTTAAAACAATAATTATTTATAAACAAACAGTTTTGGGTATAACGTGCTTTCAAACAGCTGCGCTTAAGCCTCTAAAAGGTACAATAAAAATACTAGAGGTCGCCTTGTGGTCGAAATTTGATTATAAATATTTAAATCCATAATGTAGATGACCTATAAAAAACAATAATCTATTTTCAATTCAATCACGGATTTCAATTTGGCACACAGGTCTCGTTACCAGGACATTAAATTTTATTTAAAAAATCAAACTTCAACCATAGATAAAAGAGTATTTCGTGTATGGTTATCGTGTCATGTCAAAATATTGTAGTGTGCATGTTGAAATGAGCGTAGCGTTTTATTTATTAAAAATATATGTTTTTTTAATAAATAAAACGCTACGCTTGTTTTAAAATAATATTAGTATTCCACGCTCCTCCGTATCAACTATCACTGGGAGAAATTTTATGCTTTTATATCGACGCGTTCTTCTTAAAAAGGGGTACGAAGTTTTCCGCTCGCGCATTAATATATAGATTAGCCGCGATAATAAATGTCTACTAATGAGCAGCATAAGTTTCTAAAATATCTTAATCATAACTGTAAAATATGTGAAGTGCGACAGGAATCTTCCATTTACTGTCCATTTCCAACCAAGTCTACTTTAAGACAACGGACAAAATGCTGTTAAGGAAGAAGTATATGCCCTAGCCCCTGACAATTGACATAATACAGTGTTCACCAAAGCGGCTACGACATGCGAGAATGTGATGGCCTCGCTCCTGTCACAATATCGTTTATTGAAAATTGAAATATCACCGTCACATTATTTTCAATTATTGCAACAAAAACTGCGATAATAACAATAAAATCTCGTTCGCAAGGTCGACGAATTGATACAGTAATAAATAAACAAAACAAGAAAGTACCAACCTCGACACACATGCACCGGTCAGCCCTGACCTAAGTGCATAACGGGATGCACTTGACTTTTAGAGCTTTAGTGCTTGTCCTATTTGTTAATGTTTCCTTAATCATAGTTCGATGACCTTTCGAATCTAGTAATGAGAGAATGAATAATCTACGTCCGCTATTTTATGATCGCGAGATATCTAATCTGGCTTCCGACTGACAGAAATCAATTAATATCGCTAATGGAAATAAAAGTGTTGCAATTCCAAATATAATTTTTATTTTAAACGAAAACATGTTATCACTCAATAACAGATACAAAAGTTATGATATTGTCGGCCATGAAAATAAGCAATTACTCGCCACTGGCTAATAAAGACATTTCAAGAAATATAAAAACTTTAAGCCGCAAAGTGCGTGCCTTTTTATCGACACGGTTACTTTAAATCCGACACGGTCATAACGTAAAATGTATTCATTTGGAGCACATTTTCGAAAAATGTAAATGTGATTGAATGCGCTTCAAACTTTTGTTTCTGTAGAAGTTTATATTAAACAGCTCATAGTACTTGTTAACGAAAACGATGTGATTTTTATCAAATTCTAGGCTTTATCGACACAAAACCTTAATAAAGGCTCTGGTTTCTGAATTATTTGAAGGTATTGGAAACTATCGATAATGAAGCCGACAAAGATAATATCGCTTTGCGATGCTTTTGGTTGTGTTAATACATAATATATCCTCATATTTAAGTGTTAATTTTAACTATATAAAGGATTACTGGTACAGAGTTCAAATAATCCAATTCATAGTGCAAGTAAATTTTGTGTTAAACGAGCAAATTTTTAAAATATTACATCATGATTTGCATTATTTGCACATATTTTGTTAATTATTATTTATTTATACAATATCACCTCGACAGTCAGTTTTAAATGAAGATTTTGTATCTGAGTGCTATTTTAGTATTGATTGGGTCATGTCCAGTTTATCAAATTTGTATTCTGCACATCCGCCACAAGGTCATGAGCAATGATTTGTGACACACTGTCACTTACACTTTGTTTGTGTCTTGTAGGTGTCACTAGTTGAAGATTAATTATTACTTGTCACAAATTTGCGCGATTACATTTAATTCAAATGTAAGTTGAACTTCAGCAAAATTAAAAATGTTCTTTCGACTGTCAGGAAGTAATTATCTTTATCGATATCTTTTACATAACTTAACTAACGCAACACGAAAATTTTGCACACACTAAATTATCATTATCAAACGTTATCACAATCTTCATTTATACCTCCTTCATGCCAGCTAAAATTATCCTGAGCTTATTTAGATCGGGAGGTAATAAAGTTTTAAGACTTATTTTCACGATTTTACCGTAGCTGCCTTATCAGGGCTTCATGCCCAAAATTAATATTTGAAAGCCGAGTCCAGATCATATCTGATTACGGCGGGGCCTCGCCATTGTGTTGCAAATGCTGCCTTGTCAATTGTACTGTGTTTGGTTTAGGGTTCCACAGGATTTTATGTTTTAATAGAGGAGGCTTTATAATAAGTGTCAATGTTTTGTGTATTTCAAAACAAATTTTATTAACGAATTTTTAAATTAACATAACTGATTTTCAAATGGAGTCTCCTGTTTTTAGTCTTTTCATATAATTGTGTATAATTTTTTATCTTTCAATAAAATTTGAAATAAAACCATAACGAAACAAACTTAAAACCTATTGTTAAAATTAATTATAAAGAAAACGTTTTTTTCTGGCTTCATCTTAGTTCATTAAATAAAACATTATAGTTTAGAACTTTTCATAAACTTTCCGTTCTGGAGCCAACAGTATATCATTATATACAGTTGGCTCCAGTATGGAACCCTGCGGCACGCTTGATCTATTTTGTTCTTGATTAATACCAATGTTTTTTCTATAAGATGTTATTGGACGATCGAGGAGATTATACATGTCACTAGCTTGATGCTTGATGTATGTATGTTTATCAGATTGATATTTAAACTGTACTCGACTTAAGGATGTGATCGAACTTTGTCAAAGTCTGAGTAATGACGGTAGATGAAATTATCAGTTTCGACAGTATCTATATTGATTTTAAATTGATTTTTAACCGACTTCGAAAAGGAGGAGTTGACGACATTTAAAAGTAGTTTTAATGCTTTCAGTGGTTAAATTAAGCTTTTCCTTTAAAAGCGAAATTCGTTTCAATCTGAACTTTTTAAGTTTTTGTCCGTTCCTCAACCTTAAAGTGACTTAAGGCTCCACTCAGTTGAGACTTGAAAGACAAATACGAACCGTCTTTTTCAAGAAATCAAGAGCTTTACAAATTTTTTCAAAAGTGAAGAAGGCAACAAAACAGCATTAAAAATATGTAAACATTCTAGAAAGTGGCATAAAAAATCAATAAAAACCGAGCAATAAGATACAACGAAACAGTATCAAAATGTAAATGATTTGTTGTAGTAAACGCACGTGGCCCGTCGCGGGTAGCCCAGTGACCCGTAGACAAGCCTTTTAAGGGCCGACGCCAGCCCTTGTGTTGTAAGAGGTAAATGTGACATAGGCTGCATTAAAATGATTTACCTTCACAGCACAATTCGGTTTAATTGTTATAGATGTTACGAGCTTCACAGGCTGTTCTGCTCTTTTCCTGTATGCATCGAATGTGAATTTAAATGTGGAGGTATTCAATTAAATATTCATTATATTTTTTACGCCGCGTAAGATGGACTTCACTTTGGAGAATGTTGGAACTACAACGATTAAAGAATTTAGTTTCTACTACTAAATTATTATATTTAAAATGTACATTTTCGCAGCTAGAAAGGCAAAATGTATGAACCATCTTTTTGGATGATATAGTTTATTTAATTCAATCAAAATATCGTCAAAACTGGTGGTTAATACATTTTGCCTTTCCAGTGTTAAATTATGACAAAGTGCAATTTACCACTACGAACTGTCATTGTCCTCATTATAAACTTAGGGTACGGAACCTTAGAACCAGAACAAACTGACAAGTTTTGACAAAAAACAAAAGCTATAATAACTACGTAAAAGTTGGATTCTATGGACCTTCGACCAATAAAAGGAGCTAAAGTCAGCGACCTCTGTCCTACATCTAATGAATTACCAATTCATTCCAATTGAGAAAACTGTGCTAGATATCGTGAACATCTGGCTGTTATAATATAATCTAATAACAATAGGCCGACGTCGTGCGATGAATTATAGCAAATTGATAGTTCGTTTCTGCTGTACTTCACGAGTGTGCAATCCTGCGGACCGATTCTTATGACTCGAAAACAAAATCCATTTGCAGAATTTGTCACTCGTGTCACAGCCTGTGACGAAGCAAGACTTGCCGTGGAAGAGCTATACTACGGCATGAATGGGCCGGCACGACCGGCGAAATACCACGATCTCAAAGAAAATTGATATGGAACAGCGCTGTGCTGTGTTTCGGCGAGTTAGTGAGCTAACCGAAAGTCCAACTGCCTTATTCCTTTTCCCTTAGTTTATTCCTCCATTAAAAGACCTTGTAACTCTTCTGATGTTACAAGTGTCTAAGGCCAACGGCAGTCCTTTCAATCTCTAACTCTAAAAATATATCTTTCAAAGGTTTAGACTAATTTGGATTTTTTAAAACAACAATTACTAACTTATTATTAACTGCAATCAATTTATTACCTTGCATTAGATTTACCAGTTACATGATAAATTGTTCCTAATTTAATCATATTATTGTGTTTGCGATTCTTTCATTCCATTCTTTTCATTTCATTCGATCTTTCCATTCCGAATAAGTTGACATCAAGGGGAAAGTCTTACGCCGTTTTTCCACCAGCACCATCAACCGAGAACGAGATTATTTCGGCCCGATAAAATTTAACTTTATGATCTAGGTTATAAGTTTCATTTTCTAGTGACGACATTGCTCTATCGTCAATGTCGTCGCCTTCATTAAAGGCGTAGAAGAAAATGGAACCTGTAGTCTATGTCATAAAATCGCATTTCATCCGGACGAAATAGTCTCGTTCTCGGTTGACGGCGTTGGTGGATAAACGGCCTTAGGCCCTAGTTTATTAAAAGCGGAACTAAGTTCACGTATCTAGTGTGTTCTGGGTTAAACTGCACCTGAGAGAACCCTAACCTCTACTATACAAGGGCTATAAGGAACCGTGTATATGTAATAACTTATAACTAGCATGTGGCTGGCGGCCAACTGTAATCAGAGCGGACTTCTGTTGCCCTCTGGACGTGGTTTTTCATCTTTTATGGAACAGTTATTATGGATGTTCCATGTTTGAGTTTTATCCTGTGTTCCAATGCGAAACCTAGTCTGACCTATTTCTAAAAAAATCTCTCCTAATAGAAATATATGTTTCAACTGATTGTAAGTTTAAAATCAAGTGGAGTCGTGACGGAGGGACAAAGAAATAAGCAAACATAGGTACTTTCCCATTAAAAAATATCATTTTTAAATTATCAATGCAAAAATGTATTGGCCTTTGTTGAAGACACGTAATTATATATGGCAAATGGCGATACTATGATTAACGAGTAAGTACAAAGGAGCTTTTTTTCACACTGCGCGTTCTATCTGTTCTCTTACATCCCATCTCTCTTCGAAGGGCTGCTGTAAGAAATTTCTTTAGAAAAGCAGTCCTTGTCTTTTGTCCATGTAAATTGTAATGTTTTAATTTTTCTTGTGCACAATGAATTGTTAAATAAATTTAAAAAAGGATATTATAAGTACCATTCCTTTACGACAAAATTATATTGATATTATGTGCCAAGAAGTTAAAAAATTAAAATAAGAACATCAATTGGAAGTATAGAGATCCTATATATTAATACACGAGCGGAAAACTTTGTATCCCTTTTTACGAAAGACGCTTAGATATTAATTTATTTATTAAGCATCAAATTTGCCCTAGTTATAGTTGATATGGAGGAGTGTGGAATACCAATATTTAAAAAAATATGCTTTAATTTCGCATATATTTGATAAATAAAACGCTACGCACACTACAATATTTTGATACGACACAATAATCATGCACGAAATACTGTTTTGTTTATGGTTGAAGTGTGCGATTTTTTAAAATTATACAATTTAAAAAAATCGCATACTTCAACCACCCGGTAACGAAACTTTTAATATGCCAAATTGTAGTCTTTGATTAAAATGAAAAATATTTGCGGTCTGATTTCGACCACAGGTCGGCCTCTAGTATACTTTAAACTTTATGAAGTAAGTTTGTAGAGTGTTCCGAGATCAGTACAATATTTTCTAAGTACACTGTCATGTTGTTAAGTATGTCAGGTTACCTACAGGTATAGGGCACGGTGATTGACACGATTCTGTTCCCGATATGCGCTCGCTGCGGTAATTCAAGTGCATCGCGCGCCGTGCGCCGGTAGCTAACAATGATAGGGTTGGCAATACGTTATTATCTGCAGCTTTGCCATGAGTTTGAAGCAATTATAGTCTTTGTAGATACTCAATAGCGACTACGTAAATAAGTATGGCAATTTTAGTTCCGAAAGTGACCGGTAGAGGCGCTGTAAAATTTTGTGATACTAAAAAAAATAGCTACAGCCGAACATGTAACCTCCTCGTTTTTGAAGTCGGTTAAAAATTTACATAGTCGATATCAAGTATCGATAAATACTATTGCTTCAAACTCATGGTAAGAACTGTAATGTCCACGATACGCGAGGTAAGTTTTCCGCTAGGCTAGCAAGCCTGCATTAATAAACTAGCATGAAAGTACTTCTGGCTTGGTGAAGACAAACCTTATAACTATTATGTCAAGATGGTGGTTGATTTTGTAGTGATTTCACAGTTTGACTTGCTGACAGACGGACGAATAGTGTAGAAAAGAACACAACATTTCTGTATTAATATTTGGAATGTATTTGATTTTTCAATTGTGGACCACTTTTTCATTAACAGATATATTTACATGGTATAAATTCGTGGATCCCTGCACAATTCAGGAAACTTAATAAAATTAATATTTAATTTGTATACACATATAACTTCGATCAGCAGTAGCTTTTAAACACTAACAAGTAATATAACTACTAACAATGACGAATACGACGACGTGGTCTTTTGATTAACAATATTTTTAATTTTAAAAACCTATTTTGGCAGCCCTAAGTTACGTAGGCTTTTAACAATCCCCGTGCGTCTGGCCGGTTGTTTTTAGCGCCGAATTACTTTCCATTTAGATCGACGCGAGTTTTGACTTTGGAATAAATTCGTATTGATTTCCAACTACCGACTTGAGACTGGTTTGCAGCGAAACTTTGTTGTTAGAAACAAGACTGTCGTTTATCTTTATTATTATTTTTTACTTTTCTTCGACTAATTCTTAACGCCTCAGAAAAAGGGTTAATTTTGTCTGTCTTGTCGCTTTAAATTTTTCTCCCACAATAAATGATAAAATAGTTGGTTAAAAAAGAGAATTTCTCGCTCTCGTCTTTTTCATTATCTTGGAATCAATTATTTTTATTAATAGCTTGGTTAATACTAAATATAGAGTTGTTCACTGTTCAATATTAGGTATCACCTTTTGTCATGCTAAAAGCAGCTTCTATTTTGCCCTGTTGGTTAAAGAGGTGCTTGTTCTTGTTTCAGTTGGAAAACGTCCAATGCTGTTTGGACTTCTTGCACGCGCAAAAAGTGCAAGGGTTGGAGCAAGTAACAGCTGTAGACATACGGGATGCGAAGCTTAAAGCAGTGTTAGCTTTATTTTTCGCACTAAGCCGGCACAAACAGGCGACCAAGCAGCGAGCAGCGCCATCTAGCGGAAATGTTCCGAACCCCGGCAAGAATTCAAGCGAAGACATATCATTGAGTTCCGTCCAGCGGATAACAGGTGGCAGCAGCTGTGATGAAATTTTGACGGCGTGCGGAAACAACGTCGAAATGACGACATTAACAGCAAATAGGTATGTATTAAAATACATTTTATAACCATTCTAGATTACATTTTAAATAAAACTATATTGTGATGTGCAAATTAAATTTGTCCCTGAAAGCGCCATCTAGTTGGGATTAAGTACAACAGGTGGGCGTTGAGCTAACTATTGTTAACAGTGCCATCTATGATCGAGTAGATACATAAACACTTCGTGAACTTATGATAAAGGCGCATTTTGTAAAATATAATATTTTTTATTTGAATTTTAAATATTATTACTCTATCCTTAACCTAAAATTTTAAAATTTTAATTACGAAATATTCTTACTCGGTTTCATCCAATTATACAAAATTTATGTAACCTCTAACATTCTTTAAATTATTATTTACTGATGTGACACTATTACAGTATTTACAGTACTTTTAAAAAGGAAAACTTGTATCTCGTCCTAATTTAAGTAATCTACCGTCGTAAGCATTTACATACAAAAAAAATAGCGGCAATAAAATAAGAAGCAAAAATAATATCCACCATTTGTAGTAAACAAATAAAACAAAAACTACAGAGCGATCGCCGATGTTCCTCACTGAAATTTCTCAACGAGGCGTAACCCCACACCCGATACACCTAATTACTTATAACAGGGTTCACACTCCTCAGTTTCTTAAAATATGTAACTCATAGTGTAAAGGGTCAAATTGAAAGAGAGTCAGTTGACGGACCTAAGTCATATGGTCGGAATGTGTCAATTTCATCTAAGTCGTGATCTGACGGCGGGGTTTGACATAAACGCGACCAATTTACTTATATCCGCAATCTAGGCCTGTTTCAGCTTCGCCGATTCTACGTGTTACTTTACTATGGGCAAGCTGTTTTATTTTTAAAAAAGCTTACCCTTTAATAAATGCTTTGTATATTTAAGATTTTAATTCATAAAAGTATATTTTTTTAATTATACATTTTTAATACAAAATCGTATTAAATTTTTGGGATTAGCTTGGGAATTATGCATATTTTAAAATATTTTATCGTCTTTTTTAGCTAATACTTTGTTTAACACGAGCAACCCTATCTTAACTAATATAATCTATAAATACAAGACATTTATAAATATCCCACTGAGTTCCTTCCACCCGAGCACTTTCGTTTGCGTTTATTTGTTAGCTAATGAGATATTGATCTAGTTAACAGATATACACAGTTTCAAATTGAAGTTAATAAATTTTGCGGACGGTATATTGATCATTATATTTTAATTTAAGGTTTAATTGCTGTTCATTTTATTTATGAGGTTTATAACGTTATTGTAATTATTTTTAGTCTTGTTAGAGTTAAGAGGTAGTCTACTCTAAAAGGCTATGATGCATTTATATTGAACAGGGAAGACATTACGATAATAAGGGCAGCTGTTTTACAGCTTATCCACAACTTTATTTGACAGATATTATGTATTAGTTGTGGATAGCTTAACATAATTTTTGTTCTGTAAGCGGTGAAACAGGCCCTACAATACAATACAGAGTTATTTTACAATAAATACTTAGAGAACATAATTTTATTTTATTAGATATTAAACGTCGAATAGCAAAATGAACTTAAAAATAACCGAAACCTCTCAGTGACAATGCTATCTCCTGTATACATAGTAAACAGCAAGTAACTTCACAAGTTTTAATACATAAATTCACAATTTGTATAAAAATTTGTGATTTGATTCAAAACTTAAATCGTAATGGCAGGAGTAAAGAAAGGGGGGGGGGGAGAATGCGAGCTCAGGTTATCCCGCTTCTTAAAAAGGGCTCAAGAGAAGGGCTCTTAGCGTAAGAGCAAGAAGATGAATTTTAAGAAGGCTAAAAATGAAAAGGAAATGAATTCATCTTTCTAATGCTCTTCGATGAAGCAAGTTTTAAACGGCAATAATCTTAGGCTATTCTCTATAGGGAGTGTGTAAAGTTAATAAAACAATTTTAGAGTGTGTATAATTTGTACAGAGCTCCCTATGAAACTTGAAAATAGCAGTGCCGAAAATATAGTTGTTTCGGAAGTAATATAAATAAATTAAGCAGATATACCTCTTTCAGTTCAAAAGTTCGAGTATGTCTGTAACTTCTTCATACGAAAACCACTGAATCTATTATGATATTAAAGTGTTAGTTTAAGATGATGATCCTACACGTATTTATCCGTATTGCATAACCCCAGTTGGCAGGGATCAGCGACCAATATACAAACGCAATATGACAAAGCTGTACTTTAGACCTCTTTGTTTACAAACAGCTCGTAATAACTCGGCAACTCGCCAACAGAGGGCGTTGAGACGAGAATAGCCAGACTTGAGAGTTATGGCTGTGACGTGACCAGACAGCGATATTGCCGGCGACCATCAACCATGTAGCTATAAAGAATAGGTAGGGGTTTTTACCGCACTTGCTACTCAGATACATATATATTTAGGGGCTGTTTTACCGCTCACTGAATAAAATTCTCATAGGTTATCCATAACTTTTTTGACAGATTCTCCATACAACATCTGTCAAAAAAGTTGTGGAAAGACTATCCCACACTTTGGGCTTGTTTCACCGCTTTTTGTTTCCACATCTTTTCTGTCAAAAAAGTTGTGGATATAAGCCGATCAGAACCTTTATCTGTAATGTCTGGTTTACACACATTAAGTAGACAAGCAGTTAACTAAATTTTAACCTAATTTTAAGTCATTTAACTTCATGTAAATACAAAATTTATTAGCAAGTTAAATGATTTAAAATTTGGTTGAAATGTAGTAACCTACTTATCTATTTAATACGCGTAAACAAGACATAAGGGCCGATTTACACTTTATTTAGTTAAGTTGCGAGTTATTTTGCGCGATTGGCGAGTATAGTTATTTTTGACGTTTGAACGGTAAAATCGAGTTAAGTTGTAAGTTGTTAATTGAGTTGGCTTAGATAGAATGCGATTTTTTGGCGAGTTAAGTGCGAAGTGCTACCCTCTCTCGTCTCCCGCACCCCGCCAACTTAACTTACCAGCGTGTAGACGTTTGAGTTTAGTACAGTTCATATTATATTTCAGTTATAAAACATTTTAATACAATAGGTATTTACTTGAGTAAAATATTAAATGTAATCAGTTTCTAGGTAGTAATTGAGCAATTTATGGAGACTCATTTTGTTATCGAACCAGCAGCTTATGATTAGTTAATTCGCCTACGTTTGAACGTCACTTAATACTTAATACTTAATTTTTAGCTGACCGTCTTGTTAACTCGCTACTGTACTTAATTAAATGTAAACCGGCCTAGGCGATGAAACTTTCATTAAATAAAGATTTTGATATAAACGCCTCGATACATTTTTGTCATTGTTGATTAAATTAAAATGTAAAAAGGAATTTTTGGGCGGCGTTAGTAATAATCTTTATTAAGATGTATTAGCAATATGATTCATAAAGTATATTTTTTATTTTGGTTGGTTGGTTTAATTCACTTAGCTGTTACATTATTTTGTAATAATGTCTGTCTCAAGGCTTAACCCTTCATCGCCGCGGTCATTGGTACCGAGACAATGCGAGGATGTCCCAAACCCTAACAACCCATTGTCTGAGCACGACGCAGCCCTTTCTAAACTCTTCCTATAAGCATCTACACATTATACACTTCAATCTCAGGGCCTGTTTTACCGCTTACAGATAGTCTATCCACAACTTTATTCGACAGATGTTGTATGAAGAATCTGTCAGTTGTGGATAGCCTTGTAGAAAATTTATCAGTAAGCGGTGAAACAGGCCCTTAATTAACTACTGTATCTATGGTATATGGTACAGAGTATTAGTTAATAGACTAGATGCCTGGCGGCCTGCAAGCGCTATTTTGCCAATCCTTAGACATTTATCTGAGGAACACGTGAAATTTATCCAGTAATCGAGTAAGAGGAAGGGTTAAGGATGTAACATCCTAAGATTTTCAATCTCGTAAGAATTGTAATATCTGAGAAGTAAACCACTTTATTACTAGAAGCGGTCTTTAGTACAATTTTGGACTATCGTAAGGTATAAGATATTCACACAGTCTATAAGGTTTCACATATTAAAACCTTCAATGAGAGAACGTATTCCTACTTAAAAGGCTGGTAACGAACCTGCAACTCTTCTGATGTTGCTAGTGTCTATATCCGGGGCGGAGTTATTTATTTCTCATCAGGTAACCCATTTGCTCGTACCCCCTTATTTTATAAAAAATAAATTAACCGTTTTTATATTACCATCAAAACGTATTTTCGTCAGCAGTGTCTTAAAACTTTCTCAGTAGTTAATTCGTTTGTATTGTTACGGGATTTAAAATCTTACGGTGACATAGCAAGAGACACTCTTTAGTATGGAAAAGCGGTATACGGAACCAAAGCATTACACATTACCAACCCTTGCTAATGCTTTCCAAAAGATGAAAGAACCTCTTGCCTCGCGAACCATTAGAGGCATATCATTAGATACGTCTTTTTGCATCTGTTAGCCATACCCTTCTACGACGGGAACAAACACCACGCAAAAGTGCACTTTGATGCAATCCGAATTGCACCCTCAGTTTATGGCAGAAGATTTAAAATAGCTATATTCGATGGACACCATTTACAACATTAATATCTAAGGTGTACCCTCAATTCAATCTTAACCCATGAACTGAGGGTGCAATTTGGAGTGCATCAGGTCATGTTTAGCAAACGGTTCGCCAAACACGACCATTTACAACATTCATATCTAAAATGCACCTTCATTTCATGGCGAAAGATTGAAAATTCATTGCATCATTACCTTTGCGTGATGTTTTTTCACGCCATGTAGAATGCCCATAAAAGCTTTTTGTAGTAAGTGCAATGACTAAAAAAAGTTTGTTTTTATATTCGGCTACAAATATCGTGTAAAGTAACTATCGTAATTTAAATATCGTATAATTAATATTATATACATAAAAGTGTTTTCTGTCTGTTACTTTGTACGTTCAAACTGCGTAACGGATTCTGATAATATTTATTGAAGAAACCTGGAGTCCTGAAGGAGATAGGCTACAACTATTTCAGGAAGAGTCAGGGTTCCTGTGTTTTCCGCAGGAAACCGATAGTAATTGAAGACATAAGTGGATGAAGCAGATAACAAACATTTTAAAATCTCCGAGATTGTTACGTAATGGATGCGTTTGGACCTAAAAATTATTCGAAATTAAAATAATTTGGGTTTGATGTACAGCTAGATAACAAAATAGGTAAGTTACAAAATTTTTCAAAATTTTATGGAAAAAAAAATATACACTCGAAGTTTGCAAAATGTTAGTTATCCGCTTCTTCCACTTATGTCTTTAATTATAAACTTAACGTCACTTACAAAATACCGGTAAGCCTCGCCTAATGATATCCGCTACACCTGGGGGGTTAAAAGAGAGTTGCATTTCATTTGCACACCCTTGGGTTTTATATACCCACGGCAATTAACAGCCGTTGTTTCAATGCTTTCTGTATATTATAATTCAAATTCAGAATTAATCAACATCTTAATCATAATCAGAATCTAGAGCTTATACTCGTATACCCACTAAAATAAACGGTTGTAACAGATTAATATCAAAATGAATATCAGAATTTGCATCATAATAATCAATTAATCAAAATCAGAATCTTTTATTTAAGGCGGGACTGCTAATTCGCGCTGAAGGCAATTTTAAAACAATTCAATGTCAAGGACCCAGCTATTGAATAATTTGCTAAACGAAATGGCATTCGCGTCCCATACACGGCTCGTCCCAAAAAGGAAAGTCGTCCTATTGTACCTCTCGGTTGTTCACCTGAGAAAACAGGGAATCCTGACAAAAACTTGCCACTCGCTACCCTCCAAAATCTCTCGCACAAATCGTGCTCGTTAAAGCATTATAAACAAATGCTGCCTTTAGCAAATCAATATCCTGTTATCTGACTAATTATGTTAGGGACTGACTTATTTCGGAGCAAAATTGACGTTTGTAAGTGCCCCATTGGGGCCAACGCTTAATATCGAAACACGCCTGCGAACTTCTGAACTCGCGTGCGACAATCTCGTACATGATGTTGACCACGACTTCGCTGTACCGAGAGCGGTCGTTTGACGACCGAGAGCCAATTAAAAAACCTCAAGATCTTAACATTATGACCCCTTCCGTATCTTCGTAGCAGTTTTCATAGAATTAAGGACTAAAAATTAATACTTTTAATTTCTGGTGTAAATAGTAATCATGAACTAAATTTGTAGTAAACTAAAAATGCATTATTATGCAAAAAGGATTTTATTGTGCCTCATCCTTCATACTTAAATCATTGTCTTTCAGATTTATTTTCGTCTCGACAAACATTTGGCCCCAATAATTTTAATCTTACGAAAATAAACACGTCAAAAGGTCCCGTTAAGTCAATATCGCCACTCGCGAAGATCATCCCTCATTGTTTATTACGTGTTTCCGCCATGATAAGACCGTTACAAGACACAAAATGGCCGACGCGTGTAACAGCTGATTTGTTACATGATTTTGAATTAGGAACGCCCGTTTTAAATAAGGAGGTTTTTATATATAGTTGTATACTCAGCTGTGAATGTGGCCGTGACTTTGTAGAGACGTGGGGGCTTGTTTCACCACTCTCTGATTAGTGCCGAATAAGCTATAAACAACTTGTCTGATAGATGAAATATGGAATCTACCAAACAATTTGTGAATAGCCTAGTACATTATATATGTACTTTTAGTTATAAAACGTACTGCTTCTACTTATTGCGTACAGCTGAACTTAAGCAGCTTATAAAGTTAACTAGAGGTCGCTTTTTATTATTTTATTATATTGTGTCATGTCAAATTATTGTTGTGTGCGTATCGTTTTATTTAATAAAAATATGCAATATTAAAGCATTTTTAAATAATATTTGTATTACACGCTCCTTTTCCACATCTATAACTGAGAAAAAATTCATGCATAATTACATCTAGGTACGCGTCCTTCGTAAAAAGGGGTACAAACTTTTCCGCTCGCGTATTAATATATGTATATAGATTAGAACGTACTGTACTTTACGTGTGGGATGGCAGAACCCCATTGTACAATCAGAGAAGTTGAAACAGACACAGATCGTGGATAAGTCATTCCCTCTGGCTATGGCAAGCTCAGCCGGCATATCGCGGCTTACATGGAATTGACATATTCCGATCAAATGACATAGGCCCGTCAACTGGCTCTCTTTCAATTTCCCTCAAACTATACATTGAAAGAATGGGAAAAATAATTCGGTGTGATTGACCGACAACTATTTTTTTTTATTATAGAATAAGAAGGAAAACGATCAAACTTGTTGTTTCCAACATGATCAGCATGAGAAGAGTTGCAAGTGCAACCTCCAAACATCCAACAATAAATTTAAATTTATATCACAAATTGGATTATTAGAACAAAAACTAAGTATCATATTTATAAGCAGTCGTCATTCGCCAGTCGTGTCGTCTCAGTTTACGTTGACTGTCCCCAGACCGCACTCCGCTTGTGTTCCTTCAACAAACATTGTTCTTGATCTATTGTTATTCAAATAACATAAGTGTTCTGCTATAATTTACTCAAAACAGAAGTATATTGATAATAGAAGATATCTTTTAGTAGAGTTTAGAGTAAATGATATTAAATAGAATCGATATTAAAATTTTATTTACTCTGTTTTCTTAGTACAGTCAATACTTCCAGACTGATATTATAAGTGCGAAAGTAAGTCTATCTTTCCGTCTGTTACGTTTTCACGCCCAAACCGCTAAACCTATTATGCAGAAATTTGGTATGGAGATACTTTGAATGGGGAAGGACATAGAATTCTTTTTATCTCGGAAAAATGACCGGTTCCCGCGCGATAAAAGAATTTTAGCGCAACAAAGTTGCGGGCATTATCTAATACAGCTGTAAAATATATGTATGTACTGTCACAGAATTTATAGATTCGATAGTTTTTATAAAATATATTTCAGGTTGCAAATTTAATACTAGATTTTTTTTTTTATAATATTTAGAAGGCAAGCGAGCAGACGTGTTACCTGATGGAAAAAAGCTGCCGTCGTCTATGGACACTCGTGACATCCGATGATTCGTAAGTGCGTTGCCGGCCTTTATGAGGTAATACGGAACGTGGAATAAAGATAGGGGGATTAGGGAAGTTGGGCCACCGGACACTCACACACTGAACGAAACACAGCACAACGCCGTTTCACGCAAGTTTTCTGTGAGGTCGTCGTATCGCTCCGGTCGAGCCGGCCCATTCGTGCCGAAGAACGGCTCTCCGGCAAATAATTATACATACAGCTACAATTGTTCTATTAAAACACGAATGAGAAAATAGTCCGAGTTCTCGTGCAGCGCCATTGTATTTCTAATATCCTGCGTCGCTGGATTATAATAAATACAGCAACCAGCAACCTATTTAGCTTTAAAAAGGTGAATATATTTATTAAAAAGATAATTATAATAAAAATATAGATAATAGTGTTAAAAATCTTTACAGCTCAGTGAAAACGTTAATTGTATTTTGTTTTAAATTTTAATGGACACTTGAAAACCAAATCTATATAAGTATAAGTTGTGTATGTGACTTTTTTATACCTATTATTGATATCGAGCAAAAATTGCAAAAAAGTTACGTTTTTCGTATAAATTTTATTTGTATAATTTATTTCTTTTAAATGTTAAGTAATTGACAGCCTGGAGACAGACAGACGGTACAGACATCGAAATCATGGTAGTTGGGTCCCGTTTTTAACCGACTTCCAAAAATGAGAAGGTTGTATGTTCGGCTGTAAATATATATTTTTAACCGACTTCCAAAAACGAGGAGGTTATATGTTCGGCTGTGGTTTTTTTTATGTATGTTCACCCATAGCTCCGGCGTATGTGAACCGATTTTCAAAGTTTTTGCTTTGTTGTATAGGGTTTTGTTCCGAATAGGTCCCATATTCACCATGATGATGGCTCATGATGGGAACCATGAGTAATCGAGGGAACTCCTCGAAATTTGTATGGAAACATATAAAGGTTTTGGTTTCCCTAGATGCGTCCCAGGTATACGTTACCAAAAAGTAAGATTTGGTACCAAGGTATACCCTGATTCCGAAGGTACTGAGAGAACTCGTGATTCCTTACAGATACGATTTTGGGGTTTTCGGCGTTATTTTAAGAACTGAA
>JAOTAV010038020.1:0-18565 GCA_026546445.1 Cyclargus thomasi
TCTAAGTCAGGCCTGTGTCGTGGAGTCCAAGAGTGGTGTAACAAATTGCAATTTATTCAATTAGATACAAAACAAGACAGAAAAATATTGTTATTTAAATAGTTCAATATAACTTAAGCAGCGTGTGTGTGTGTGTGTGGGTGTGTTCCGATTATAAAGGGATAGAGCCTGCATTACAAAGTCACATCTACACGTAGGAATTAACATAAATGATTTTGATTAAATGTGGTGTGAATTATGACATAGTATAGGTGTACCTAATTAGGAGTCATTAGTCACACGTACCGGGGAGGGGGAAGGGGAGGGGTCGACGGTTGATGATGTGTGACATGTTCTGACTAGTAGGTGTAAGTGGGGGGAGGTACTAAGATCTATAAATTAAATTAACATTCATAATTAAATCACGGAAACATTCATCCATACTTCCTTTACTAATACTTACATACTAATTTTATAAACGTGAAAGTGTGTCGGTCTGTCTGTTACCTCATCACGCCCACACCGTTTAACCTATTTTGCTGAAATTCGGTATGGAGATACATTGAGTCCCGGGGCAGGACATAGGATTTTTTTTATCCCGAAAAATTGTACAGTTCCCGCACGATTAACGAATTTTGGCGCGACGGAGTTGTAATTCATAATATTTTTGTCATTTTCTCTTTTCCGGGGCTCAGTGTATCAAAAAAAGCGTTACTGTAGCTTAAAATAAGTAATAGATATGCACTGACGGACAGCTGAGACAGTCACGCTTTAGCATTCATGTTATTACTAGTTGTCGCTCGCGACTACATCGGCGTGAACCTTTAGAAATTCCGTCCCGTTTTTACAACATTTTTTGGTTACTACTCGGCTCCTATTGGTCGTAGCGTGATGTTATATAGCCTATACCTTCCGCGATAAACCAACACAAGAAAAAAAAATTCCATCCGTTACTTCCTGAGATTAGCGCGTTGGAACAAACAAACTCTTCAGCTTTATATTATCAATATAGATACTATGAATACATAGAGTAACTTAATACACTTAGTAAAATAATCTAACCATTTTATTTTCCATCCATTCGTTGCGATTTAAGTAACTGGCTTCAGTAAAGTCTTCCAACCCATTAAGAGCTCGCTGAATTTTCATAAAAAGCCGCCACACAAAAAGTGATTTATTACCGATGTAAGGAAATCTGGCGCTGAACATTGACAATACATAAAATAACACTCTTCGGCGTTGATGTTAAAGAGATTGGACATCAGATATTTTTGTATATTATCAAGGTATACTTTAATAATCTAAATAACTTGACAAGTAAGTTCATAATTGCTGTGGTTTATTATTTTGCACGATCTTCGAACAAATTTCAAATATTCGTCGGTACTACTAATCAACTCACCGGTCAAAGGCAAATATAGACAAATGGGTGAGCAGAGCATAAAGAGATCTTTATGAAAACCGTATCTCAATTGATCATGCTCGTAGTATGAAGCACAGACTATAATTATGGGCCTTAGTAACTCGCTTCGTTCGCCCAAAAAAGTAATTTTGTCGTAATTTTTGTCTCATCTTTAAGGCAACATAATATTGTAGTTGTAACATCTAAATCAAAATCTTCACCTTAATAAGGGGTGATTAACATTGCGCTGCGACATCCCTCTTTGTGGTACGTCAACGCTGTCTGTCAATAAAATCTAGTATTTTTGTGAATCTATCACTGCATGCCTGTCAGCTGTTCCAATCTGTCCCTTTTTCCTGGATGCCCTTTATCTCAATACACACGCGTTAGCCCGCAGTCACACAAGCGTTAATTTAACGCATACTTCGAATAAAATTTACTCGGGAACCATACCTTTTCTGCAAAAAATATGGTGGATACCGGAAGGATTCAAAGTCGTTAAAGCGTAAAAACAAAAAAGGACTGGCATAGTAATCTACCAACACCCACCACTAGACGGATTGGGCTGAAATTTGGCATGCAGGTAGACGCTGTAACGTAGGCATCCGCAAAGAGAGATTTATATTATATTAGATTAGGAAGACACTCGGGCCTAAAACACTGCCTTGTAGTACACCAAATTGATTGGTAAGAACTAAGAGATTTGCGTTAAAATTTGCTTCTGTTGATTATCTATTCACCGCAAATTGACACAAATCTCAAACAAAATGTGAAAATTTATATGAACCGTTCGTACCAAGTTATTTTAAACAGACAGCAAATTTAAACGCGACGTATCTGAAGCGTTAACGCAGGTAATAGTAATGTGCTCGTGTATACCACGCATTGTATTATTTGAACGCGTGATTGCGTAAACACTATCTTCAACTATCCCTCGGCAAACGGTGAAATTGAGAAATGTACAAGCAAATGTTTGTGTTTCATTTTATTGTCATTTCTATAACATGTTTAATTATGAATAAGCTATAACTTGGAATGTAAATAAATTTTTGTGCTTATAAATAATAATCATTAATTTGCTTTGTGTATTCTAAATTTTTTTATTCATATCGTTATTACTTAATACCATTGAAGAAAGTATGGTTTGAGAATATTAAGCATCTATGGCCAAGTAGGTAGACTTTTCGACGCCCTAAATGGGTGCCAGGTTTGAGTCCAAGTGGAGGCGTGTACGTACAATATAGTAGGCGTAGTATCCCAGACTTAGTGAGATATACAATCCACTGGATTTTGTCCCAGACATTACAGTATTTAACGAGTAGATACTTCGCTCTGAAAATACTTTATAAATCATCCACAGTGGTTGCGTTTGTATATTTAAATGCATATAATTAATCATAAACATTTCACTCGATAAAATTAATTCAATCGACAATAAAAATAACAATATCTTTTCGCACCATATTTGAACCAATGATTTTAAGAGCTAATTTAGTTTTAAGCCTTTGGATTACGGAAGCTTTACAAACATTCTGAATAAACTACTGTAAACTATTGTTAACTTTAACTATAATAGAACCAGTTTTAGCGTGAGTTGCACCAACATACTTCGACTATAACAAGATGTTAAACCAACTGTCCAATCTCTAGCTAAATGTCAGCTAATTAGCCAATCAACAACTTAACTTCAATATGCAACCAATGGTAATCAAGGACGCCATATTTAACCGCAACTGGACATTTTTGGACGGTAATCGTTAACTTGAGAAAATATGTCAAAAATACATGTCATGTATATATGATAAAATAATAACGCTATATGTTACGATAACTGTAACCGGAAGAAATATAGAGGCTAGACGACCTCTGTGGCGCAGTGGCTGAGCACCTTGGTAGCTCACCCCGGGGGTCGCGGGTTTGAATCCCGCCGACGGAACGAAAGGTCGTGGATGTGTATTAAATATTTGTATCATATAATAAAAATTTAAAATATGTGTATAATATAAAAGTTTTAAATATATTTCCGTTGTCTGGTACCCGTAACACACCACGGGGCCAGACTGACGTGGTGGGAAGCGTCCATATATGTAAAAAAAAATGTTAAGATAATAGCATTATGATATGCAGTATTTTTACCACTTTTCATTCGACAACTTCGACCTCCTCGGCCTCCTCCTCGACTAAAATGTGGTTTATTATAATTTAGTCAGCGTTAACAGTTATCTAAAAACTCAAGGGCAATAATTAACGTTTATAAAGTTCTGTGGTCTCTGTTAAAGTTAACTTTAACTGTCGATATAGCTACGTCCGTTGTGCTACTCACCCTCAAAGTATCCTCTGGCTACGAGTCGTATATGACGCACAATGTAATGAAGTTTGTTTTAAATCCTAAAACAACAATATATATACGTCATGTCATCTATAATAAATTGTTTGTTTAGGCGACTCCATTTTGGTCAGATATTAGCATATTCTATTATGTTTCATTGATTAAAATAATATTAATATTGGCATGATATAAAATATTTTGGGATTCCGTGGCCGAAGACTTCGAGGCAATTTTTATTTTTATCATGGTAATAAATTTTAATATTAGTTAATTATCTTCTTAAATAATAAGAATAAAATAAAACTTCAAGGTGATTGGCATGGTGGTTTATCAACTCACAGACCAAACCGCTGGACGGGTTGATCTAAAATTGCGCATGCAGGTATGTTATGACGTTAGGATCTCTCAGGAGTGTTTTATGATAAAGTGATAAAACAGGGTATGAAAGTTTGTATACAAAATAATCAGTGAAGCCTTGGTCAAAAGTTAGTTAATAGTAAAATCGATTTATGATTACAAATATTATTTTGCCTAAACTGTCAAGGTAAATGTTCAATTGAACATACAGATTTAGAAAACGCACGGTTTTTAATCAAAAGCTTAACCGTGAAATTTAAGTTTCAGCTATCCAAAAGTAAACAGCTTACAACTACTGAATTTTATTAAAACAGTTAAGTATTGAAGTTAAACATAATATGGAGTTACAAACTCTCGAGCACTCTGATATAGTGTGGAGCGATCAGTGGTTTGAAACAAGGAGTATGTATGCGAGATATCTTGCCGTGGGAGAGCCATGCTTCGGCACGAATGGGCCGGCTTGACTGCAGTTATAACACGGCGTCACAAGAGACTGGCGGGTAACGGCGTTGTGCTGTGTTTCGTTAAGTGAGCGAGTTTACTTCAACTTTTTTAAGCCCATATCCCTATTCTCATTCCCTATTCCTTCATAAAGGCCGGCAACGCACTTGCAACTCTTCGGTTTCACAAGTATCCATTGGCGACGGCAGTTGCATTCTATCAGGTAATCTGTCTGCTCGCATCGTCGCTCGCTATATGCATGCATCCATACTAATAATGTAAACGCGAAAATATGTCTGCCCCTTTTCGTAACTTAACCCCTAAACCAATTTTACTGACGAAGGTATTGGTAAAGGGATACTTTTGGACCTAGAATTATTAAAGTATTTAATAAAAAATATATTTTTCATGTAAGAAGTGTTAGTCGTAAAATAAACAAGAGAATTGTTTTATTCATACTCCATCAATAATGTTATAAAAATTTATCGTTCACCTTGGTGTATCGATCAGAAAAAGGGTTGAACAAATATTTCGATCACTTATTACCTGTAAAATTATTTTAATTGAATAAATTTTAGTAATTTTTTTCCAGTGGCGGGTAATTATAATCGTAGGTTAAAATTTATTAAATGAAACTAATTCAGGTTTACTTTTATTGATATCCTTTACTGCTATTTTGAAGATTGAAAAATTTATAATACTTCTTCGATCAACTATTAATAAGATGCACAGAAAAAAAACAAAATCAAGTTTATTGAAAAATAAAACTTAACTAAATGAGTTAAAGCTCACAACCGTACAAAATTTAATTCGCGGTCTCGGAGCGACCAGGAGCGGAATAGCGCTTAAGCGCGGTTTTGCCGGTGCCACAATAGTGACACTGGCAAAACCGCGACTTTGAGAAAGCAAACACATAATTTGTATTATTTTTATCGATATTTAAAATATTTTTCAAGCTACATCCCTATGCAATAACACCGAAAAGAATAAACGTTGAATTTTTTTCTGTGGATAGCGGATATACATAATAATATTTCCTGTTGATCTTCTGGGGACTATCAGAGTCGTTACTTTTTATGAAACAAGTCGTTCCACACAGCTTTGTTCGAGTTAAGGTCGGATTTTATTGAAAGAAGTTGTACCAAAATCTACCTTTCAGGTAAAATCATTATTATTATTTTCATGAAATAGCTAAAGACGCTATCTTAATTAAAAGCATCTACCGTCGCCCATGGACTTGTAAGTAGAGTTGTAAGTGCGTTTTCTGACTTTGTGAATCGGGAAAGGGAATAAGAGAAGGCACTCCTTGATTTGGGTTATCAAATTAAATGAAAAAGAAATTTTTAGACAGCGGATTTTGTAATCGTGTACGAATACGTAATACAATTACTATTCTTTTAATTATTCTGTTATATAGTCTTTATTCCTTTTCTATATTTCCTTAGTCTTTTCCTTTAAAAAAAGGCCATAGCTACTGTGCGTTACTTGCAACTCTTTGATGTTACAGCTTAGAATCCATAGGCCACGTTGCTTTCCATTAGGCGACGCGTCTGCTCGTTTGCCTCCTATTTCCTGAAAATTTTGAGTGTATTAATATTAAAAATATTGACTCAAATGCATACGAGATTAAAATTCGCGATCTTCTTTTTATCAAGCATTTTGTTCCGCTGGGGGTGAGAGGTATCGAGTGCTACGAGATGACGTCATCCGCTACGAAATTGGATCTGCGTCGTAGCACTGCTACGGATAAGCTACGAAGCTTTGTCTCAAAGCTCCGTATTAAAAGTTTCGTTACACGAGCTTTCTAAGCACACGTATAATATTATGTAAGAAATAATTTGGCAAAAAGACGTTTTTTAAGGTTTTAAATTTACTCATGTTTAAATTATTTAGGACACTTTTACTAAGCTTGGCTAAAAGAATAAATTTTAGTTTTAATCACTTTAGGTGTTTGTGAGATTTCTAGCCCGATAGTTATTATTTATTTAAAAAAAATTTCTTATCCTTAACTTGAAAATAAGATCATTGACAACGTTATAAGTCGACCGTGGAAGCTTTTTTGAAATATTGTTAACCGATATGAAAGTTAAATCAAACTTTCAAGTGTAATTAAACTTTCATATATATTTTAAAGCCAAACTTTACGGATTTTAATTAGTGGCGTCTCCTTTTTGTATACAGGTATACAGGACAACATGTATGAACATACAATCATCATATTCTTTGGGAGTGTGATCTCTGACATAACGAAAAAAAAACTAATTAACTTATTTTTATGAATCTTGACCTCGTTGATAGCCCTAAGAACTTCTGTGTCTTTAAGCTTCTTTGTCATAATTATTATTGGAAACATTCTAACACAATAAACGTAATCTCAAACCTGGCTTAGTCATCGCAATTATTATTACCATTTGTTCCCGTGGTGCTTTCCCTTTCTACTCCTCCTATCTTCTTCTGATTAATTTCGTTGCGGATCCCAAGGCAGCTTTAGCAAGTCCCTCGGGGTCCCTGAGATCAAAGGGTTTTCGTGGTTGGATGCCGCTGTCAATCCTGGCAACACAGGAGATACTGTGGTGGTCCAAAGCCCGTTTTAAAAAAAGTTAAGTTAAGTCAAGTTCTATAAGAGATGTAAACGTAACTTTACCTGATTCCATGATGATATACTGTTTTACATCCTTTATGTTAAACACACCATTTAAGCTTGACATAGAATAACTTGCGGAGAGACGTTTTACTTAGGAACTATCCATTAGATACGTGCTAAAAATTTTATTATTTTTAGACGGTTTTTTCTCGTCCCACTCATATCATTAATTATTTAACATTCAAAAATTTAAAACACCGACATATTTGTATATCTTCTAATATAACGACTAGACTTAAAGTCAAAGTCAAGAGCATTCTATTCAAAGTAGGTATTTTAGATATACTTAATGAACGTCGAGACTACGGTGCCTACCATCGGTTCGGGAACAAGCCCGAAGAGAAGAACCGGCGTAAGGAACTCACACGGCTCCATCTTTTACCAAAAGGATGGAAAATATATTCTTTCAAAATAATACTGTCAGTATAAACAATCCATTACGTTACGCATTATCGGCTGAAAACTACAAACATGCAAGCTGACTCTCTACACACTAATCTTTGTCGCTTACAAGGGTCGTCGTTATGAGGGACAAATGCGTTTTTAACGTCATCCTTTTGTTTGGGTTTGTTTCGAAAATTACACACACAAAGTAATTATTTTAAATTGGATTTTGTCTCTGTACGGTATTTTTTGTCTTTGGTAATTAGCTCAAATGATATAATTGATGCACGGTTACTTGTCTCTTCCTTGAATGAAGCAGGTAAATTAGAATGATAAAGTCATTAAGTAAAATACTAATTTGTAATCTAGTCTAATAATATGAAGCTGCAGAGTTTGTTTGAACGTGCTAATATCAGAAAAAATATTTTTGTGTCGGTTGTCGGCTATATACCACGCTACGAGCAGCATTAAAAAAATGTCGTAAAAGCGGGATAATTTATAAATATTAACGGGGGCTTAATTGCAGGCAACAAATATTTTGTAATATACGGATGTCTACCTAGTCCCTTTATATGACAAATGTTAAAAATTTGCTTGGATGTCTGTCGGCTAGTTGCGCCGTGGGATGAACGACAAATCAATAACAAATCTTATAATTTAGCGATTTCCTTATCTAGCTTTCTAGATAGACAAGCTGGATAGTGAAATATATAATAACTAGACATCAAATCCACATTATTTTATCTTCGAATAGTTTTTCCTTAGGCAATGCGTCTAATACGCGAAAATCCGGCAGTTTTTATAATGTTTTTCCTTCATAATGTTCTTATATCTTTAATTTCGAAACGCATCGTTTATTTATATAGTTCTGGCATGTATTGACCGAAAGATCGTAATATGTTTCAATATTTCACCGTAAAATATATAAAAAAGTTAACACACGTAACAATACATCCAGATTTTTCTTTTCAGAGTTAAAAATTGCTTTTTAACAAAACAATATTTTTGTTTCCCGCCATTACTCTTATGACACGACACAACAATTTCAACGATCACCCTTCAAACACACTTCCTCTTCCAAACATCAACGATTTCAAAGTAAGGATCAGTACTGATTAGCGTGTAGTGGACGTCTATACCTCTTTGGGTATTATTAGGTTAGTTGATTGAGAGCCAGAGTGTGGATCTATTAAATTATTGCGTTATAAAAACCCAGCCGACAGTTCAAAACTTTTATGGAAAAGACACAATATTCAAACCAAATAGCGTAGATCCGTCATCTGGCTTTTTATCAATTTATTAAATGGTATATAAAATGATTAAAGCAATAGCCTGTAATGTGTATGTCTATTTTTGCCTAACCCACTAAAGTTTAGAACTTGAACTAAAAAATGTCAACTTTTTGTTCCATTATTATATTATCCTTTTGCTTGAATAATTTTAAATATTTAGTCCGTGTGTGTGCGTGTATGGTATCCTCTTAACTATGTTAATTAAATTTAATTTAAATTCAGATACAGGATATGACATACTAATAGAAATAAAAGATTTGAATTAAATTAATTTCAAATAGAAAAATGTACCTATTCTTTGCCGTTGCGGTCATTTTTTATTTGACTACCTTTTTTTAATTATATTATAAAAACAGCTAAAAGTTTAAAAGTATATAATATATATCGCCAGGGAAAAAAACATAGAAATTGAACTATAACAGTTGGCTGTTAGGGCCTTAATTTTAGGGCACTACATTCGAAGATAATTTAACCCGCTCGTACTGCGTATCCTTACGTTATTCTAAGTGTTATAACGGCTGGATAAAAACCACATTTTATAAATTTCCCACAAGTTCGAAGCGTATGTCAGTTGTTTCGGAGTTCATAGCTCCCCAAATGTCCCCAAGTTCAGATTGAGTTTCACAACTTTTGTATATTTATATTAATCTTTGGAAGTTGCTCGTAAGTCAATAAGGCACATATCACACGCCTTAAGTGATATGTACTTAAGCCTGCGAGTTAATTCACGTTAAAAAGTTAGTGTTTAATTAATTCTTTAAGCAACTATTCATGAGATTAGAGATGAAAGCAAGTCTATGGGTCACCTGATGGAAAGTGACTGCTGCAGCCACGGCCTAAAGACACTTGTAACAACACAAGCGTTGCAAGTGCGTTGTCGGCCTTTTAGATGAAGTAGTAATAGGAATCCAAGCGTCTGATAGTTGGAAAAAGCTTGAAAAAACAGTTTCAGTGAATGGCTGTAAAGAGAAACCTTTAAGCAAACTTTACAATTCTTTGCTTAAGTCAATATAATTTGTCTATCAATCAATATGCTTTGCCTTACTCATGATAAAACAGAATCACGTGCTTCTAGCGGAAACTTCCCTTTACTGTAAAAAAACCGGCCAAGTGCGAATCGAGCTCGAGCACGAAGGGTTCCGTACCAATGAAAAGTTGATTGAGAAAAATACCAAATAAAAACGTATTACTGAAAGTTTTAAATTCATTTTTTTAAACTTTGAGAAATTATTAAAAATGTAAAAAAAAGTTTTACAGTTTTAAAAGAAAAATAGACAAAAAAATTGTTTAATTAAACTGTCTAGGTAGGATTTTAACCTTCGCCTCCCAACAAAGCAGTACTTGACACAAGCATCTTAACCGCTTAGCCACGCTACCAATGAGATACGCGTCAAATTTACCAATCTGTTGTTAGAGAGGCAATTAACAAAAAACATACTATTTGTTATATTATGTAATATTTAATTTGTTTTATTTATGGTATTTGTTATTATAGTTTTAACACAAGCTATTACAGTTCATGAGATACAGCCTGGAGACAGACAGGCCGGTAGTCAGAAGTCTTAGTACCCGTTTTTACCCTTTGGATACGGAATCCGAAAAAGAATATTACTTTCACAATTAAAAACTTTCCTCTCACCTTTTATTAATTAAGTGTTGAATGTCTCAGCCTTGTTTCTAACTCTTAGCTCTTGTTAATTTTTACGTTTTATATTTTTTATATTATAACCCCAGCTAAAAAAAAACATTATTTGATATTTATTTTTACTGAGCGATATTTTGAGCTAATAAAGACACATTATTTTGATTTCAAATAACGTAGAAATGATATAGCCCGCAGGAATATCCAGTCGAACAAATATCCTATATTCTATATACCTGTACGCAACCCTTCGTACGTTTGGTACGACTCCAACTCGCACTTGGCCAATTCCCTAGATAATTATAGCCTATGTCACTCTGTGATAATGTAGCAATATAATGGTGAAAGAATCTTTGAAATCGGATCAGTTTTTGAAATTATTCGCAACAAACATACAAAGATACTTTTGTATTGTACACAAATCTTTCCAATTTATTAGAAGTGTGGGATAAAATTTCTGTTACAAAAGGTAACAGAAATTTTATCTTACACTCATAATAAGAACGTAATTATTCATAATTAGACACACAAATGAGCCATAATTATTGGCTAATTTAAAGTAAGCCCGCCAGTATACACGTGGGCACGTCTAATTACGTACGGTCCTTATATAGAATGAATCTATAAATAGATTGCATTTACGTACATGCATGCGGTCTTTGTATAGATCCGTAAATATATTAATATTTCATCACACACGCACTATACATTGCACCATAGCAGTACTAGTTACTGAACCCAAGACGCTGTCGTAGGGCTATGGTTGCATCTGCACTCTCATACTCACATAAACACACACACATATACAATTTGCCCCCTAGTAAGTACTTTGTACTGAAACAAAGACACAGTCATAGGGCTAGGTTTACCGCATTCACCCACTCACACACACTTCCATGCACTTAACCTTCCTAAAAAATGAATGCATTTATTTCTTTTTTTTTTAATCATTTCTATAAAAGCTGTAGCAAACCTTTATTTATAACCTAAAAACATGATATATGATGTTTTTGTGGGGGCATTAATATATAGCACGCCTAAATCGTGAGAATCACTGACTCCGATATCACATTGTAATAGTTTCGAAGTCAGAGATCAACATAACTGTGCCACCAGATTTTTAATCCTAAGCTCATACCAATTGTTACTGCAACTCCTGCAACACTGTAACCTAGACATACGTTTTTGGGATTAAATAAACGTTATTTACTTATTACTATTTATTATTAAAAGATTCTTCTGTTACCAACTTTTTAAAAGCTTTTAATGAATGGCAAGATGTAATAACCTGTTATTTAAATTACAATTAATCCTACATTCAATTGACAATGAATTGTTGTAACTTTTATTGGTTATTAATCTATACATATGATAAAACAGTTAATTGGCGGGTCTGTACAATTAATATTTTTGCAAACTAATCAATGTGGGGTGCTTAGAAACAGTAATAAAACACAAATCAACAAAAAAAGGTGTCTGCTGTCTGTTTATTTGTTCGTCTGTTTGTACGTGCTAATCTACTGAATGGATTCGAAGAAATCTTTCTAATTCAATACCTATTAAGTCTAGGTATCCTAGACCTAATACATATTAAATAAAAATAAAAGTACCCTATGTGTTTACATAGGGGACTTTTTATCACGGGAAACTCAACAACTAGTAGTAAATAAAAAAATATCGCTGTCTCATAACCATAGCTGTAGTGAGGGTAGTTTATCTGTCAAGATGGCGGCTGTGCCTGTCAAGATGACAGTTGTGCTATGGCGCTTGATGAGTATAGACGTGCGCTCGCGTATAGGGCTGGGTGTGTTTTGAGTCTTGGCTTCAGTGTCTTCGAATTTTGCACATGTGTTTGTTTTAAAAGTTATAAGAGCACATTAAAATTGAGTAGATAATGATCATTATCAATATCTTACGAAATATTGTAAACAATTTAGTAATAATAAATAAATAAATAAAATAAAAATAAATAAAGTTTTGCCGCAAACCCTGATTCTATTAACTAATAAAAGTGCGCTGTTTATCGATTGGAGCTCCTAGCTAACGCGTTATCTTAATTGCGAACAGTTTCGATCAGCGAGTCAATAAAGAAACGATAAATATAACATATTAGCTAGGGGTTCTACACCATCCCGTCAAACCTACTTTAAAAAAAACTCTTTTTTTTAATGATTTTCACGTAAAATAGACTACAGACATAGAGAGTTGATTTGTACATACAGTTTGTTGCAGAATATATAATCATATTATATATCATAATCATATTTATATACGTAATTGGTATAAAAATTTACACATATAATATATTATATATAGAGACCGATTATTTTCTCTGACCTTATTTTTATCCCTCTTTTTTCGTTTCTCGTGACGCTTGGAGTCGTTTACTTGCAAAGGATGAGTTCGCCTCGTTACCGGGTTTGAATGCTACTAGCTGATCGTCACATATCCCGTCTGCTCGCTTGCCCCCTAAATTTCATGAAAAATACTCGTATTATATTCGTATTATATACGGACACGTGTCTGTAAGTCTGTTACCTCTGCACATGCGAACTGCTGAACCGATTTTGCTGAAATGTATTATGGAGATACTTTGAATCCAAGAAAAGGATATAGGACACTATATCCAGGGTAAACAGATTTTGTCGGAATGGAATTTCAGGCTTCATATAAATTATAAATTATTTAATAAAGAAAGTTGAAATTTTTTTAATAACGCAAAACCCGACGCGAATAAAACACTTCCGCATCTACCTTAATTGCGAAATGTCGCTCAATCTTTACAAAATGGCGCAGTCACTCTCACCGAAGTCGTTAATTTAAAGTGGGACGAAAAATTAACAGAGGCGTTTTAATTGACGTGATCGATGGATCCGCTGATGGATGGATGGCTGACGTGGACTGGAGTAGTTCATTAAATTCTGAAATATCACCTTACCTGGTGTTCAGCTTACTTGATCATAGATGCTCGCAACACGCGAAATGTCTTGCATTAAAAGTGGATTCGTTTAGAAAAGTGCACCAAAAAATTAGGAAACAAAATTGTTGAGACAACTGAGCGCATGTCCACTGCGGGTTTTGTCGGCGTGATTTTTTCCGCTAAATTTGTAACACATTGGATTATAATATGAGAAAGAAAATTCAAAAGATAATAATAATAATATCTATTGACGCTTCACACCACGACAGCCTGATTAATACTTTTAAACTATACACATATTTAAGATTTTAATTATATGATACACATATTTGATACACATATTTAATACACTTCCAAGATCCAAGAACATTAAAAAACTTGCTCCGTCGGCGGGATTCGAACCCGCGACTCCCGGCTTAAGCTACTAACGCGTTTACCATCTGAGCCACAGAGGTCGTCATTAAACTATTGCGGACACTCCCGTACGCCGTTTGTCCACCACACGCCGTCACCGTCATCGAGACTATTTTGGACCGATAAAATCCCACTTTATGATCATGGATTGTATTTTGTGATTGTATTTATGATCATGGATGGATTTTATTTTCTACCGACATTGCTTTAGAGTCCACGTCGTCACTTTATTACAGTATGTCATACATTGGCATTTTTATCAGGTCAAAATAATCTCGTTGACGATGACGGCGTGCGGTGGACAAACAGCCTTGGCATATATTTTTACCCGACTTTTCCAAAGGAGGATTATAATTGAAGACATAAGTGAAAGAAGCGGTTAACTAATATTTAGAAACTGACGGTATTTTTAAAAAATTGACCTTTTAGGACTGGAAATATAGTCTGGAAATAAAACAATGTGGATAGATAGACAAGCAAGATAATTAAATTTTAAAGGAAAAAATGAGTCTTCAATTATTTAGTAAATATAGATTTCTACGTTTTCTGCTACAACTTGAATGCGTTGATTTTAAATTTAATATGAATGAATGATAATGCTTTGTATTTAAAAAATCTAAGAAATAAAAATATTTTTATTTATATTTCCCATAAATAATCAATGGAATTAAATATACTATACGCGACGAAAATATATTTTGGTTTTTAATCGAAATAGGACAAAATCCTCTTTTCCCGGTATGGCTGTGAGTGATGATGATGAGGAAATATGAACTATACCAACTGGAAGACACTTAAGCCATTTCGGCATAACGGTAACCACAATCACCGAAGTTGGCGTCTCGCTGTAAACTTTATATTTCCCTGCCCCAATTCTGCGATTCAAATCCGCCATTTAATTTCGATCTAGCCCAGATTCTGTCAACAAAATAAACGTCAAACAATAATTGTGATTCATTTGCGACCAATAAGGCTTAAGAACCATCAAGAAGAGAGCGTATCTATACATATGATAAATCTGTAGAAGGGTCAATACTGTACATTGAAATTATTGAAAAATAAATAGCAGGTGTTACTGGATCGATACCAAACCCAAATATGTGATTAAAAAAATGTTTTCTGTCTCTCTGTCTGTGTGTTCAGGTGACACGTGAAAACTCGTTCAAAAAAACGGTTCGATTTCTATGAAACTTGGTAAATGGGATACTTTTTATCCTGGGAACCTGTAGTTCCGAAAGTCAGATTTAGCTTGAACGTCGTATTTGTGTCCAATAGATATTTATATATAAAATGTCATTGTCAGAGTTACTCAAAATGGAGAAATAAACCATCCACTCAAAGACCGACATCCGCGCGGACGGAGTCGCGGGCAAATGCTAGTTTCTAATAAAAGCAGTTTGCAATTAGCCATGGCCATTTTGCTTTCTATCAAAATACAGACAAACGGACATATTTCCCTCAATTTTACATCGTTAGTTCCTTGGGTTAAAAAAAACTGTGCTGTTGCCGTTACGAGTGAAATGATACCACGCGTGACTATATTATAACCATATTGAAGCTTTATCGTTGCGAGACAATAAAGTAGAATCAATACGGATCTAGTGAGACGACAGTATCGATGACAGGGCCGGACTTTGGACTTATCTTATTAGCTGAAGTTTATGGGGATTGTTTTGTTTTGCAGCGATTTGCGTCTAATGTGTCTACAGAGTTTCTGTAGCCAAGTGTGCTTCGATAACTTGATAATTTAGTGTCGTTAATTACTAAGGTGACAGTTTTGTTGTAACTTGAGTATATTGTACCTAAAAAGTTCAAATGTATACCTTACACCCAGGGACCTATACAAATAAATATGTTTCAAGAACCGCGCTGGCTAAACTAATGAAATTTTCATAAAATGTGTTAAGACGTTGCCGCTATAGTAACAAATATTAAAAAGGAAATACATTTAACAAACGAGAATGACACACTTAAAAACAAGTTAAATGTCCAAAAACAAAAAAAAACGAGTGCAGGAATCGTTGCATTTTAAACAGTGCAATATTCGAATTTGGCGCCAACAATCCGCCATTTTTTTAAATATATTTTGATATGTCTTGTGTTACATCGCAATAAATACGAATCTAAGGACACCTCTCAAGTCAAACCCATCAAGCCTGTAGGCTGCAGAGCGTGCCAAACAATAATACATACATATTCTTGAGAAAATAACCCTCCTTCTGGCGCAGTCGGGTAATAAATTGATTTATTGACCTTTTGCTTCAAATCAACAACGGTTACACGTTGGCACTTGAAAATATCACAGAATACCCGATTAAAACGTAGTAGTTAATATTTTAACCATTTAAGTAGACATAAATGTCACTTTTATATAAAAAGGCGTTTACCAACCCTAGTAAAACTATTAGCTATTTCAGCCTATAATTACAGCGTTCCCTCGTTAGCACTAAGTCCTATAATTAGAGGGCTAATTATGATGTGTGAAGGTTTTCAACCATGGTACCTATTTAGTTCTAGAAACGTACAAAAAAGTATTTTATTTCCCACTAGACTTTAGAGCGTCCGTGGCCTAGTAGGTTCTTACCTTTGGTTCGCACACGAGAGGGTGCAAGTTCGAACCCCGGTGGAGGCGTGTACCAATGAGACATTTTCCCTAAATATCTTTAAAAAACTTAGCTTTTGCTCGTGGATTCGCTTACGTGGAATACGAGAATTGCGTAAAAATACGAATCGTTTGAGAACGTGATGTTACTCTGTCGTTTAAAATAATATGCCAAAGATTAAGTCAAATGGTTTTTATATTGGATAGTTAAGGCAGGAAAACAAATGAAAACACTTTCCCATTTTTTATATTTCTGTGGAAGTACAGATAAGTGGATAAGCTAACTTAGATTATAAAAAGAATCTGATGAGATGATCCAAACTGATCTAAAATTTGCAAAAACATTATTACATTTCATGGAAGATTTAATTCATTGTTCTTAGAATATCCTTATTAATATTATAAATGCGAAAGTGTCTGCCTGTTACCTCTTTACGCCCAACCGTCTGAATCGATTTAGCTGAAATTTGGTATGGAGATACTTTGAGTCCTAGGGAAGGACATATGATACTTTTTACGCCGAACGGAGTTTTAGGAATCATCTAGCATATTTTCCAATAGCATCAAATAGTCATTACTTTGAACGACAAAGTTAATATTTTCGAACCTATTTCAAAACCTTTTATAACACTGATCCGAGACTAATTGTTTAAGTTTCAATGAAGCCATTAATAAACACTCTACGACGCTTGATTACTTTAAAAATGTCTGTAAAGCGTGATAGAGATAGTTCGTCATTAGTTCGCGGGGGTGTAGGGGGCCGTAGGGGTGTAGGGGGCCGTAGGGGTGTGCCGATATGATGTTTCATTTAAATATACTTTTTTCCCAACCGCTCTAAAATGGTTTTTTATGAAATTAGATAACGAGTCAGGCGTGTCACCTGAATGAGAGCAACTACTGTTGCTCATGGACACTCGTAACATCCCAAGAGTCGCAAGTGCGTTGTCGGATTTTATGAGGGAAAAGGGAATGGGAATAAGGATAGGGGGGATCAGGGAAGTCGGGCCACCGGTAAACTCACTCACTGAACGAAACACAGCACAACGCCATTTCACGTCAGTTTTCTGTGAGGCCGTGGAGTGTAGTGGAGTGATACTCCGGTCGAGCCGGTCCATTCGTACCGAAGCATGGCTCTCCCACGGCAAAAACTTTTTCTCACATCCTCAGGTACGCCTCGGAACGGGGTTCATTGCCTGGGTCCCGCATGCACCACTCGAGCTGACTTAAGGTTCTTATTACTAATAACGTGAATAAAATATTTTTCAAATTTTCAATTGATATAATTATAAATTTTAGGTGCAACTATCAATTTAAGAGCAGCACTTTATACTACTATATTAACCAGATAGTTAAGTCGAACAGGGATGATGCATGTAAAACAAAATTTATTTAATGCAATTTATTATGATAGTTGGTTAAAAGATATATACAATGACTAAAAAATTCTGATTTTTTTGGGAAAAAAATAAGATATTAGCAATTTCAATTTTCAACCCATCTCTTTTTCTCAAAGCGTAATTTTGCATGAACTTTGTATGCAGCTTATAGACCTTGACGTCACAATATCGGATCTCTCTTTCTAACTGACTGCCTTAAAGGCTTGTTACTTCGTTGTTCTCAATTTTACCAAACAACTGATTGGACTACATCGTTTTTCAATAACGATAGATGTATTTAAAGAAAGAAATAAATCATACTTATTCCCTATTGAGCAGCCATTAAACGAAGCTTACCCCATTTACCCGTTTTAATTCACAGTTATTATAATATGAAATATGATCGGCTCTCATTCTCAGACGTCAAGCGCAGCTAACGGAAAAATAATGTTCAATTAATACTGTGCCTTGATTCAAATTGTTAAGGAATAGGGAATATGCATGTTTTTTATTATTTAATTAAATATATCTTACGTTATTAAAAAACGATGTAGTCCAATCAGTTTTTTGATAAAATTGAAAACAACAAATTTACAAGCCTTTAAAGTAGTCAGTTAGGAAGAGAGATCCGACATTGATTGTGACGTCAAATTCCATAAGCTGCATACAAAGTTAATACTAAATTACGTTTTAAGAGAAAGAGATAGGTAGAAAACTTACATCGCTAATATCTTACTTATTTCTCAACAGAATTCAGAGATTTTTTGTGATTCTGTATATCTT